>JABSTQ010010705.1:0-159428 GCA_013358835.2 Ixodes persulcatus | reverse complement strand
AATGGTTGAATTTGTGAATGACTTACTTCATACCCACAAAGCTGGCTAGTCTTAGAATAACATTACAGGCTATGGCAGTAGGTTTATAGCCAGTATATAAATAAGGTGGAGTAGAGATACGCCTTCCTTTCCTTGCTTCTGAGCAGCCGTAGCCTTCTATGCAAGAACATAAAAATGGCAACAAATGTAAAGCACAGGCACAACCATATGAAAAAGTTTAGGTGCCTCAAGGTGCCGAAACTCTGAAGCGTCGAACAAGGACGCATAGCGTGTCTTTACCGTTCTACGATGCTCCTGGTTGTGCTATGCGACGCATCGTAGGTGACCTCCGCTGCTGATGACGGAGAGAAGAAGGGCGTCATCAGCCATGGCTTGCCAGGTGTAGCCGCTATCTACAAGCAGTAGACCATCGTAAACGCCATCGGCCAGCTTGCCTGAAACCGAGCCCTAGGTGAATATCCTAGAGTCATGGGTGCTTCCAGGCATCAACAGCACCCGCGACCGAAGGAAAACCACCGACCTCAAAGAAGGCCTGTTGCAAGGCATGACCCTCAGCTTCACCTGGCCACCTGCATTGTAGACGAATTTGAGTCAGTCTGTAGCACTATGACATTAACAGCGATGGTATTGTTGTTGTGATCACATGCTTAGAAATAACACACCTATCAGTCATCTTCATCAATAGCGAGCAATAAAAACCTTGTCCGCACAATGACAGTACTCAGTAGCCGCAAGACTAACTCAGTAGCACCAAGTGCATAGTTGGGAGTGTAGAAACCAGGCTGTTTATAAATATCTGCACTCCTAATTTATTTGTAGTTTAGTTGCATTTGCACCTGCACAAATAATAGGTACTAAGGTAGTCATTTTGTACACTCCAGTTGGTTCGTGTAATTTTACTGCTCAGTTCACTGGTATGCATGTCACGCTCATAACCAGAAAACAAATACCGAGTGCTGATGCAACACTATTAATGTTCCTTTAGGGAGGTACCAGTATACGGGGGATCGATACGCTGGCAGATATTCATGCTAGCAAGTCTACAGCTTAAGAAACAAAAACTGAAGGGTCATTGCACAGGTGGTGCGCCGTAAATAAATTGTAGAATAGGTGTGCTGAGAAGACCACCTTCAACGAACTCAGGTATTCACCGCGCCGAAATGTCTATACAAAGGGTTTCTGAAATAATGGTGTTGCGCTTTTTGGACTGCCAGGAGACTAGGGAGAAGGAAGTGACGTCAACAACGCAGCGAATGCAGATTGGATGTTGATTTTGTTTTCTTCTGTCAACATCCAATCTGCGTTTGCTCTAGTCGTTGACGTCACTTCCTTCTTCCAAGTCTCCTGGGAGTCCAAAAGCGCAACATAGCACCCTAGGCTTCGTTCTCGGAAAACTGGCATGCACATGCGCCTAGTATGGGGACGCGCCTGGAGATGCTCCAGCCACTTACCCTACGAAGTCTCGGGCACGACGTGACAAGGCCAGAGTCACCCGCCTCACAGTCCGCGAAGCAGTGGAGACGTGCACGGGGATGTAGTCCCCTGCGGTGATAAGGAAGTTCTCCGTGACGTAGAACTACAGGCCGACAATGAGCTGCTGCTCTGCAGAGAGGGCGCGGCTGCGAGGCGTCGGCCGCTCCAAGTCCGGGCGCAGTGTGTCGGCGAGGAACACAATGCCCGCGCGACCGAATCGAAAGCACTCCTGCAGTTCGTCCTCGTCGAACCTCTCCAAAGGGTTCAAGCGGTCACGGAACACACGCTGCAGTCCCATCATCACAACAGCGTACTGGGCGAACACGCGCTCTCTTCGATGTCGGCGTCGCGTCACAGTCGACATTGCGTCCCTTATCTTCGCCAATCCGTCCGCAAATCAGTTGTCAGTCAGTCGGCGGGCGAGTTGGAGGGTCGGTTGGGCAAACGGCAGAGAAGACAAACAGTGAAAATCAGCTGATATCTAAAGCGCGGGAACGTGCGTTGTTGCAAGATACAAGAACAAACAACAAATATATAAAGACCGTTGCCAGATCCGAAATCAACGCTGTAAACTTATGCTGTGTTTGGCGAAACAATAGATGTATCAAAATATTTATGATTTTTTTTAAATATATATGCATATCTGATGCATAAAAAGAAACACTACGATAAGATGTGGGTTTTATTTTCTTAATAAAGACAAAACTAGCGAAAAAGTTTCTTAAAAGGCTATTTGTTTGCTTCGACCGGCAGATGGCGGGAGCTACCGCATAATAAGAAAACACGGAGAAATTGTGCATCGAGTTTTGTCGAACGCGGCTAGGTACTCGGAGGTACCTGGGTAGGGAAACGCGGTTAACTTTTAACCGCGGTTAGAGTTAACCAGCTTCGAGCAAACGGGCCCTGATGGTTGATGGCGGCAGCAGACATCTCGGCTTGCTCAAGTTCGCCCGAGCTGGTGTACATCACGCGCTCGAGGCCACGGACAAAGCTCAGTACTTCAGGAGCCCGTTGACGCTACTAGAGCTCCTCGTGCTTGGCACTTTTTTTCTTTGTGTGTACTTATTTTCGTCCTGTCTTTTTACTTTTTACGCTGCGCCGTATCACGTCACGTGTGATTTATCGCCATCTCGTTGTCGGTTTTTTTCTTTCTCGCCTTCCCGAACTCCGAGTCAGAGTTCAAACTTACAACAATCTCCCACGGGTGAGCGGGCACGGCCACTCTTTTAACTCCAACGGGTACATATGTTGAATGGGCCGGCGAAGCCTTCCTCCCCCGGGTAGGATCAGCTTACATGCTCTTGCTCTGCCGTCCCTTCCTTGAATGGTCTCCTCTATCCTGCAGGTTTTCCACATGTGTCTTGGTTGACGGTCTTCCTTTAGAAGAACTAGGTCACCAGCTTGGAGTCCCGATGAGGCAGTCGGTTTAACCAGGTGCGCTGACCTTAGTTCGAGCATATACTCACACCGCCACCGTCTCCAGAAATTGTCCACCACCGCAGTGCGGTATTTTCATCTTCGAGCAAGCTGATCTCCAGCTGGTAGCGCTTCCGTTTGTAGTCGTTGTGGCGGAAGGCTCGTTAGTTTCCGCCCCACCTAGGAAGTGAGCTGGGGAAAGCACCTCTGGCTCCTCGGCGTTTGCGTACACATACGTCCGAGGGCGAGAATTTATGACGGCCTCGACCTCGGCCAGTACAGTTGTTAGTTCCTCAAATTCCAGGCTGCTGCGTCCCAACACCCTGCGCAGAGAAACTTTGACGGATCGCACCGTTCTTTCCCAAAATCCGCCCCACCATGCAGACCTATCAACAATATATTTCCAACGAAGTCTGTGATTCGAGAAGTATGCCTGCACTTCTTCAGACCGGATGGCACGGAAGATTAGTTCAAGGTCCTTCGATGTTCGTTTGAATGTTAAAGCGTTGTCAGAATATACTGTCGTGCTGCTCCCGCGTCGTGCGACAAAACGCTTGAAAGCCGACAAAAATGTGGCGGAGGAGAGGTCACTCATCAGCTCGAGGTGGTCCGCCCGTGTAACAGCGCACGTTAATAGAGCGATGTAACACTTGCTGCTTCCTTTCCGTTGACGGCAGATCAGAGGTCCTGCGAAGTCTACCCCCGTGATGCTGAAAGGGTCGCTTCTTGTGACTCGGTCCGCCGGTAAGTTAGCCATTGGCTCGGATGCGGGCAGGCAACTTTGTTTTTGGCAGGCGAAACACTTGTGAATTACTTTCTTTACGGCTTGTCGTCCTCTGAAGATCCAGTAGGATTCCCGTAGCCGTCCTAACGTGTCTCGAACCCCAGCATGGAGCAGCCGACGGTGTTCCCCGGAGATGAGAAGGGTGGTGAAAGGGTGATCGGCGGTAAGGACGATTGGGTGCTTCACAATCTCGCTGTTGTCACTGTGCTGCAATCGTCCACCCACTCGAACTAATCCGTCGCTGTCCAGAAATAGATTCAAATTCCTGAGGGTCGATTTTCTGTCAACTTGTTTGTCTTCACGCAAGCTCGTGATTTCTGGTACAAAAGTCTCGTTTTGTGCGATGGTAAGCCAATACGTTTCGGCTTCTATCAGTTCTTCACCTGAGAGAGGTCCGCTTCGTTTGTCTGCTGTCTTGGCACAATGCTTCACGAAACATTTGATCCAGGCAGTTACGAGGATCATCTTGCTTGACGAGTTGTACCTTTTCAAGTCGAAAACTGGAAACAGAGCTGGTGCAGTTACCTGTAACACCATTGCCTTCTTTCTTCTGCTTTGTTGTCCGCAACCTGGCGACCATTTTCCACTCGACCTGGCCAGCCTTCTTCATTGCACAAGATCCAGTTCGGTCCGCTCCACCACGTTGTGTTGTTTACGAGCTTCGCTGGAAGAAGTCCGCGTGTCAAGAGATCAGCTGGGTTTTCCGTTCCAGGGCAGTGTTTACAGTCTTTTGGGTCAGTCAATGCTTGTATCTCCAAGACCCGATTGGCCACGAACTGTTTCCACCTGCTGGCAGAGCTTCGGATTCAGTGCAACGCCACCCTAGAGGCCGTCCAAAGACACGTTTTGATGTCTGATGCGCGCAGTCGTTCCTGCATGAACTTTGTTAAGCGAGCGCCTATCAGTGCTCCCATTAGCTCCAATCGCGGGAGTGTGAATCGTTTGAGGGGAGCTACCCTTGTTTTCGCCATCACGAAGGCCACGTTGCTCTCGCCGTTTGTACCTTCCGATTTGATATATGACACAGCGCCATATGCTTTAGGACTCGCGTCGCAGAAAACGTGGAGCGTCTTTGGTCGTTCGTTGTTGGAGTCGCTAATCATTGGTCTGGGAATCGAGATACTCTTTAAACAGGGGCGTTCTTTACACCACCTGTCCCACTCCTCTTGGAGATCCGCGGGCAGTTTATCATCCCAGTCGACGCCTCGTTCCCACAAGCTCTGGAACAGGATTTTCACACTTGTTACTGCTGGTGCCAGAAAACCCAAAGAGTCAAATATCCGTGAAGACGCTTGCAGCACAAATCATTTGCTGTCCTTCTTTGTTCCCAGGAAGCGGATTAGAGAGTTCATGTCGAACCTGAATACGTCCTTCTTGGGCTCTCATGTCATGCCTAGTACCTTTGTTGTTTCCCCGAGCTCAAACACATCCTCGTGAGTGTGGTTCTGTTCTTCCAAGTCTTTCAGCAGCTCTGGCTCGTTTGTCTTCCACATTATAATAATAATAATAATAATAATAATAATAATAACAATAATAATAATAAGTATTATTATTATTATTATTATTATTATTATTATTATTATTATTATCTTTTTTTATTTGCGTCTGTACAATAATACAGGCACTGGAGGCATGAACAAAAAGCCAACAGATGTCGGCTTGACGAAGTTCACGCTCCCTTTTTTAGCAAACGGCAAGCAATCGAAAAAAAAAGTCAAATACTTAAAAAAAATCACTATAGCAATTGTCAAAAACACATTCAAAATTGGCTATAGATTACAATGTCAAGGAAAAAAAAGGCACTCTATATTCTAAAATACAATTGTATGACATAAATATTCATAGAGACATCAGTTTTAAAGAATGAGAGTTTAAATGTTCAATGATAATGTTATTTTCAGTAAATAGTTTAGTAACAAAGGAGGCGATGTTTTAGCATTTGCGTTCCATAGGGGTTCGACTGAATGGTATCCTCCATACTTCTCGTGACGTACGTTATAAGTTCTAATGTTCATTGTTAATTCCGCTATGTTACTAAAGTCGGGCGTCTTTTGTTTAATACTTGCTGTATATCAAATAAGTAAAGTGTATTCGTACAGTTTGTTTAAGGATAGGACGTTCAATGATTTAAGCAATGTTCCGTGTGGGTTGATCGTGGTACATACATTATAGCTCGGATGGCCTTTTTATTGAAGGATCGTTAACTTGTCCAAGTTAGTTGCAGTTGATGTGCCCCAGACCAAGTGACAATAATTCAAATGTGACATGAATAAGAATTGTAAATGAGAAGCCTAATTTTGACTGGTAAACATGAACGGAACTTACTGAGAATACCAACAACACTTGAATTAAAAGTTTTTGTTGCGAATGATTTTAAGATGAATTCTTCTTGATTTAGTAGCGCGAGTTCAGTTGATCTACCCTTCCTGAAACCATACGCCGTGATGAGGATATGAGCTAGAAACGGTCACAAAAAGAAGTCATACGACGATGAATAATTTTCTCTAGGCACTTCGAAAACACAGGAAGAATGTAAATTGGTCTGTAATTTGAATGATAGTTTTTGTCTCCACCTTTGAAAATAACTGTTACTTTCGCAATTTGCATTTTTTAGGAAAGATTCCGGATGAAATTGAAATGTTGAAAATATGGGTATTATGGGTGTTAGTATGTCCAGTACATATTTAACAGGCTTGATTTGAATGTTGTCAATATCAGTACAATTGCTATTTCGAATTGTGTTAAACATATGCTAAACCTCATTTTCATCAGTGGGGGCGAGGAAAGCGCTGCTTTCATTCGGTATTCCTAAATAACTTGGTGCATTGCTGTTTTGTGTGCCCTGTACTAGGTTTGCAAAATAATTGTTAAATAAAACAGCTAGGGCCTTTTCTCGTAAGGTTGATTCTCCGACCTTTATCTTGGTGATATTGTTTAGCTGTGCTGACCGGTTCAATAATTAATTAATTGTTTCCATGTCTGGTCTGGCCTGGACATTGAGTGGCCATTAAATAAGCATAGAAGATAGTTATCTTTCATCTTTCTCAGAAGCGTTGTCAGTCGATTTCTTTAGGCTTTAAAACAGCATAAATCATCAGGATCTCTGGTCTTTAAAAATTTTGCGTATAACCTGTTCATTGTTTCTTATGATTTTGAAGCATTCTCTGGTCATCCAAGGTTTTTGTCAGGAACTTTTGGTAGAATGGGCTGGTATTTAAATGCTATGTTATATATACGCGTAAATTTTGTTAAGAAGGTATCGTACGCGTCATCAGGATTACCCAATTTATAAATTTCATTCCCAGTCTGTGGTGTTTACTAAGGACCTAAATTATTTGAGGGTGGTTAGGTTGACATTTTGGAACGTTGGTAGACCTTCAGTCTTATTTTCTTTGTTTGGAGTGGCGTGGATTGTAAACATGTACAGTGGCAGATGGTCGCTTAGCTGTGCGTTGATAACTCCGCCAGACATGTTGCATGTATCAGTGTTAGTAACGAACAAATCTATCAGTGTTGATGAGGAGCTTGTTATGCGAGTTGGTGAGGTAATAACATTCACACAACCACTAGATTCAGTATAGATGAAAATGAGCACTGCGCACTCGAGGGACGTAGCATATCTATATTAAAGTCACCGCCAAAAAAGAGCATATTGACCGACATTTACGAAATCGAGAAACCTCTCTAGGTGTGAACAGAAACATTCGATATTACCATTTGGGGGTCTATACATAACACTAAACACTTGTTGTTCACATTTCAACGATAATACTTCTAGGTCATCGGAAATAATTGAAAAACATGGTAAAATCTTACAGCAAAGGGTATTCTTAACAGATATCAGCACTCCCCCACCACGTTTGCTTTCACGGTTTAAAAATATATCTTGTAGTGATTCATTTGAAGTACTTCTAGCTCATTTTGGTACCAAGTTTCAGTTAGCATGATGATGTCAAACTGAAAACTTGAGAAGATATAATGTTTGTGGTTATCTGATTTGGTGTTAGTTCGGCTGAGAAAGCCATTATAAAAACCAAACAAAAAGAAAACAGCTTTGTAAACCGGGTAGAATAAAAATCAAACATGTCACACTCATTTAGCTAGGTCATCGGTGCTAGTGATAGAAACAATCCTGGGGTTTTCCGTTTTGCGCATATATATTTTGCCTCCCCTCGCCCAAGCAAATTTCCATTTCAGCTCGTGTTTTTTTCGCAACTGTCATTCCCAGAAGCTTTTTTAGTTCGGAGCACAAATGCTCATTCACGTAGATAGCGGTACGTGACGCATGACCGAGGTCAGCAGTTGTCATTCGTTTCCTCCGTGCTTTTTCGATGACCGCGCCTTTTTTTGAGCGAAAAACGAACTGAGCAATGACGTTGGCACATGCCGATTGCTTGCCTGCTGGCACGCGGTGGCAAATGTCAACGTCACTTTCCGCAATGGTTCCTCGATCAGCTCGCCGATCTTCTGCAAAACAGCGGCCAAGTTTTCGCCTCGAACCTCGGGAACGTTTTTTACTCAATATTTCGATTTCTGGAATATTGTTCACAAAGTGTGAGCCTCTGGTCGTTTTGCTCAGCGTGCTTTTTTATGTTCTCGCATTCCCGTCGCAGCGCTGCGTTCTCAGTTTTCAAGCCGGTGTTTTCTTTTTTAACGGTTGTTACCTCTTTCCTCAGATCTTCAAAATATTTGTTGAAGTTTTCAAGACTAGCCTTGACTTCTCTCAATTCCTTCCATAGGTCCCTTTCAAAGGAGCTACGAAATTCGCGCAGATCTTCTTTAATTAATTTTTTAGATCGTCGCAGAGTTTTGTGAGGTCAGCACCCATTTCAACGCTTCAAGCACAAAGACAAAAACACGCTAAAGACGCAAAAGGCAGCGGCGTCAGCGGATTGCTCAACGGTAAAACTTGTGAAGAAAGATATTGATTCCAACCTGTGAATGTTTGAAGGGTGTAAATTATGATGTGGACGATTCGCTGCCGCCGCTGCCAAAGTGGTGGTCACAGCCTGCAGCCTCCTTTATGCTGGTCCTGGTGGTGGCGCTGTGTTGTCCCGTCCATTTCCGTCCAATGGCTGCGCAGCAGGATGTCGATTGCGCTTGGTGGATTCGGCACGTGGCAGATGGGTTCCGTGAATGACGATGTTCCAGTGCCCTTCGTCGATGGACTCTGTGAATGTTTGAAGGGTGTAAATTATGATGTGGACGATTCGCTGCCGGCGCTGTTCTCTTCTTCCAAGTCTTTCAGCAGCCCTGGCTCGTTTGTCTTCCACTTTCGAAGTCGCCTTCCTGCTTTACTTAGTATTTCCGTTGCTTCAGTGGCGAGAACCTTCGCCTCCTCTAGATTGCGGGCACATGTCATAATATCGTCGACATATATGAGCTTACTCATATTATTTTAGGCGGTGGGGTACTCATCCTTCAAGACTTCAAAATGGTGTCTGAGCGTTGCGGCTAAGAGAAATGGACTGGATGTCGCTCCGAAGGGGACCCGAGTCATTCTCCACGTTACGACTGGCGGACGTGGCTGGCCAGACTGTGGCGTTGTCTCATACCAGAGAAACCGGAGCGCGTCTCGGTCTTCTTCGCGGAGTGCAACTTGCAACAAAGCCTTTTCAATGTCCGCTACGATGGCGACGTCGTGGGTGCGGAACTTGATCAGCAAGTCAGGCAGGTCAGAGTTCAAGTTTGGTCCACTACACAAGGTGTCGTTCAACAATGAACATCCTTCAGCGCTCGATGACGCATCGAATACCACTCGGAGTTTCGTTGTTTCACTGTCCTGTCGTATCACCGCGTGATGTGGCATGTAGTAAACCGGGTTCTTGGTCATTTCGTTCTCTTTTACGCTTTCAGCGAACCCTTTTTTGAGGTATTCCCGGATCGCCTTGTCATACTGTTGCATGAGCGTGTCGCTCTTGTTGATGCGTGCCGTTAGGGATCGAAGCCCTTTTTGCGTGATTTCTTTGTTGTCCTTAAGCGTGTCTACCGTCTCGTTCCATGGCAGTGACACTTGGTACCGTTCGTTCTCACATTTTACAGATTTTTTGAATTCGCTGAGCAATTCCGTCTCTGAAGTCTTCGTCACATTGTCAGCTATTCCGATGTGCTCAAGTTCCCAGAATGATCTGAGCTGAGCCGAAATTTCCGTGTCGTTTGTTTCGGACACAGTCATCCTCACCACTCTAGTTGTTGACGAGTAGATTGTCGCAGAAGTAGAGGTAACGGGACCCTGAAGTGTCCACCCAAGGATGGTGTCAACTGCCATCAGCTTCCCATCCAGGCGCTTGACACCGCCGTTCACAATGTCCCAGAAGTGATCGGCTCCGATGAGAAGGCTGATTCCTTCCTCGCATGGATTGCCCCAGAGCTCCACATCTGCGAGGTTCATTCCGTCAGGCAGACCCCGCAGTTCCTCGGAGGGGTTGTTCATAACATCTGAGCGGATGTGAGGAACCTCGAGGGCTTCTATTCTTATGGATCTTCTGTCGTATTGGCTGCGGAGCCACAGTTCCACTCGCTTGCATTTCGTGTTCGTTGCTGCAACTCCAAACGTGAAAATGGTCAAGTCCTCCTCATCCAGTTCCTTCAGGTGAAGCCTCTTGGAGACGGTTTGGCGAATAAAGGTCCGCTGGCTTCCGCCGTCAATGAGAAGACTAATCCGGCAACGCTCTCTTTCACCTTTTGCCCAGGCTTGAGCTGTCTGCCGAAGTACTCGCTTTCCACTGTTCCTTTTTGTGTTTGTTATCTTGAGCGTTGAGTGGAGTGTCGTTCCTCCCGAAGTTGATGTTTCACCGGCATCCGCCATTTCTTTCAGCCGTATTCTAACCCGTACGAAAATGTCAGATCGGAGCGGTTCCAGTTCGGATCCGCGCGGTTGTAAACTTGTGGACAGTTCCGATCCGCTGGATTCTGAGTGTAACCAGTCGGATCCAGTGAGAGTCAACGCACTGGAATCGCACGGTGATGGGTGGATCCGATCCACTCCCCTTGTTCCAGTAGGGTCTGCTCCCAGCCAGCGGGCGCGCACACGCGTGACTGAAGGAGGGGAGAGAGGGGGGGGGGGGGGGGTCGGCGGGGAACTTCCTCGCAGGTCACGTGTTAGGGACAGGCGCAACCGCTTCGGAGGCGCTGCGAGCGGGCGTTCTCCGCGCGCGAGGTTGGCTTTGTCTGTTGCAAATGCAATCGGCGCCGCGAAACGCTCCGAGAGTTTAGTCAGTTTAGTTTCTTCTGCGCTCTCGTCGGACTGTCGGTCGGCGCTCGCCCGGCGGCGACGTTCGCGCTGCGGCCGCACGGATACAATACTTGGACAACTCGGATACCGCTTGCCCGCCGGAACTTCCCGATGCACTCAACACTTGATACTGTGCTTGTGCGTGCTGTGTGTGTGTTCCGTGCACCGTGTTTGGTGACGACGCGCGCTTTGCATTGTCTGTTGCAGTTGGGGGCAGCGCTTCGATAGTTTAGGTTCCTCTCCGCTCCCGTCGGACTGTCGGCCGGCGCTCGCCCGGCGGCGACATTCTCGCTGCAGGCGCACGGATACTGACGCGCCTATCGTTGCTCTGGATGGATACCCACTGACCTCGGCTTTGAGTCCTTATATAGTGTGAAGCTGCCGACCCATTGCAGTTTGGCTCGGCATCTGGATGCGCCTGGTGCGCTTGGTGACAATACTTGGACAACTCGGATACCGCTTGCCCGCCGAAACTTCCCGAGACACTCAACACTGAATACTGTGCTTGTGCGTGCTGTGTGTGTGTTTCATGCACCGTGTTTGGTGACGACGCGACGACGCCTGGATGACCGTGTGCGCCGCCGGAATTACCGCTGCGCTCACCACTGGACGACTACTACAAAAGTATTTCGCGCGATGCCCTTAGCCGTTACAAGCGAGAGATCGTCGCGATTTCAGACCCAGTCTGCCTGGGTCTGAAATCGCGACGATCTCTTGGTTGTAACGGTTAAGGGCATAGCTCGAAATTCTTTTGTAGAGTCCAGTGGTGAGCGCAGCGGGAATTTCGGCGGTTCACCGCCTGGGTCTAAAATTGGGGCTGGAAATGCGTGGTTCCAGGTTGGATACAAACTGGTGCCCCAATTTTGGGTCTAGGCGGAACCGGCATTTTTCATTCCGGCCTGTATCTGACATTTTCGTACGGGAATGCTCAGGCTTGAAGTTCGGGTCGCACATGGCACTTGCGTGTCTCCCTGCACTCTGCGCACACTTCTGCCACTTTGCACTTCTGCAATCCTTTGCTCGGTGGTATTTTTTGGTGCAACGATAACATCGGATTTCTGCCTTCAGAACACGCTTGCGTTCGTTGTTGGTCATTGAGGATATGCAGTCCGCAGTCAGATGAGCACCTGATTTGCAGAACACACAGTTCTTTTCATCCAGGCCTGTTGCCAATGTTAGTACAGATGCAGAAGGAGGATAACGACTCTGCTGATCTTATCTTGCACGAAAGCTTCTTTGATCCTCGGTTCGTGGCACGGAATGTTCTGACCCATATAAACTTCCTTCTCGGCTTTCTATCTCGATTTCCAGAAAGTCCAGAAAGTCTCTCAGCTCGCTGTGCTTTGTCGCTGTTCGTCAGGCGGACCTTCGGTTGTACTCCAGGCTCAGATCGGCTGGCACGACCTTTCGAAGAACGGTAAGGAGCATCGTTCCATAGGCATCCGATTGAACCCCCAGGGCGTCAAGACCTCGAACTCCCGTCTCCGCTTCATCGTATAACGCTCTGAGTGCATTGACGTTCCTGGAGACATGGACTGGTTTGATATCTAGCAGTTGTGACAGATGGCTTTCGATGATCAGCTCCTGTTGACCAAATCTTTCCTTCAGGAGGCCGATTGCAACTTTGTAGTTCTCGGCAGTTACGGCGAGTCCCTCGATTGCCCCAGCAGCTTTGCCGCTCAGGTAACTTTTGAGGCACTTGAACTTGTCCATTTTAGAGAGAGTTTCGTTCTGGTGAATGGTACAGTCAAATTGGTTCCAAACTCCTTGCCATGCTCGTATGTCCCCTTGGAATTTCGTTATCTCAAGTTGCGGGAGCTTCACTGTCGTAGTCATCCGTCCTTGATTTGCGATAGTTATGACGGCCGTGTTCTGCATCAAAGATAACCTGGCGGCGGCTTGTTCACGTTCTGTCAGCTTGTTTTGCAATCGCGCCTGCGTTACGCTGACTCTTTCATGGTAAACTTCCGCGCCTGTCATCTCGTCTTTTACCGATTCGCAGTTCACAACTGCTTCCATCTCGCGGTCCAGTTCCTTTAACGTTCATTCTTTGGACACCAGAAGTTCAAACTTTTCTTGAAGCTCACCCGTATGCGTGTCTTCCGTGGCCAGGAGAACGTCGATTTCGTTCAGGAGTTTCGTTGTTGACGTTCAGACCACTGCTCTTTTGCGTCTCAGTCGGTCGATTGTAGCTTGAGTTGCCATTTCTTCGTTCGGGGGCTTCGTTGGCGGTTAATTCCGGGTTTCGGCACCAGAACGTTTTGTTGTTTAATGACAACCGCAAGGCTTAACCCAATACGAACTGTTTATTAGTCTAAATCTACAACTCAAGCTTCGTTAAACAGAGAAGAGTTCATTCGCGTGGCGTCTTTCGTGGCGTTCCTTTTCAATCTCCCTCGTCATCCCGTGATAATTTTCCTTCTTCTCCTCCCGCCGAAATTTCAGATTCCGCTTCTTTCCCTCTCCGCTTTTCACACCCCAGATGGTTGATGGCGGCGGCAGACATCTCGTCTTGCTCAAGTTCGCCCGAGCGGGTGTACATCACGCGAGGCCACGGACAAAGCTCAGTCCTTCAGGAGCCCGTTGATGCTACTTGAGCTCCTCGTGCTCGGCTCTTTTTAGGGGCGAAGCTCCTTAGGGGCTAGCCATGTCCGTATGTCCGTCTGGCGTCCGGCGTCTGGTGCTCGTGCTCCTGCTCGTGAGCTCACGTGCTGGTGTAGGGCAAAAAAAAAAAATTACACCATCTTCCCGAGGGGAACCATGGGGTGATGCGGAGCATCGTGATGGTTCCCGAGGAAAGAGTTAGTTGCGTGCTGACATCGAGAGATGGCGCCACCGACTGCCCTAGCGTTACCCCCTACGCGAGCCTTCGTCGCGGCTCGCGGCAGAGAAACTTGGAACGCTCGCCGCTCGCCGTTTATTTTTTTCACACTTGAAGGAGAGGAGACTAGAGGAGGAAAGTTGCGCGTGCGCGCGCGGTGTGAGGAGAAGCGAACGCACGCGCAGTGCACGCAGCTGGGAGAGAGAGAGAGCGGAGAGAGTAACGCGCAGCTGTTGGAGAGAGGGAAGGAGGAGAGTTGCGCGTGCGTAGTTCGAGTGCTGACTACAACGCCGACGCCGCGGGACATAGACCCGAGCAAGAGATGCTCCGCATCTAAAAGATAAAAAAATGACGAAAAAATGATAAAAATTATATTTGCGCAGTCGACAGGATTCGAACCTGTGCGGGGAGACCCCAATGGATTTCTAGTCCATCGCCTTAACCACTCGGCCATGACTGCGGGACGAGTAGGGGGCTCTGAGATGTGGTGGTAACTCAAGAACTGGGCATTGCATGGATGAAACATTGCATGTAGCCGCTGAACGTCTATACAGGAGAGGGCGCTGAGGTCAAATGCGTATATAATCGCGTTAAACTTTGCATGCATTCGCTCAACGTTTATAGACGAGAGGGCGCTGCGGTCAAATGCTCAAATGCGTATATAACCACGTTCCATACCACACATTCTCTTTCTGACATGGATGAAAACGAACGAAAGGCTCGGCATGCTGCGGCTCAGCGTCTACGCAGACAAGCACCACCAGAGCTTCGCCCCAATCAACATCATTCACCACGTGGAGATGCGGTCAATTTTTTTTCTTTGTGTGTACTTATTTTCGTCCTGTCTGTTTACTTTTTACGCTGCGGCGTATCACGTCACGTGTGATTTATCGCCATTTCGTTGTCGGTTTTTTTCTTTCTCGCCTTCCCGAGCTCCGAGTCAGGGTTCAAACTTACAACACAGGTAACCGTTGGCGCTGATCCATACTTAGTCAAGGGAAGTTAGTACGACAACCCTCGGAGAGGCGTTATACTCAGTCCAGCATACTCAGTCCACAGACGGCCGGCAGCGGTGAGTCATGCTAATTAAGGCGAAAGCCTCATATGTCCCATTACGCAAAAAGGCGGCGTCGGCGTTGTGCCCGAAAGGTGGCCCTTTGGAAGCGTTCGATTAGCGTCGGTTTGGTAGCGTTAGAAAACCTACACGCGTCCAGGGTTGTTCTATCTAAATATCCGCGTGACATGATCCGCCGAAGTGAATTTCGAATACAGCCATTGTGGCCGAGTAAGGAAGAGCATGGTGGACCGCGCGCTCTCAGACGACGGGAGCAAGGGGAGGATCGGCGGGAGTTACAAAGCATTATACTTACGCGGAGATGCGCTGTCTTATTCTTTCTCGTTCCCATCAGCTCGTTGCGACGACGAGGAATATCTATTCATAGCCAAACTTGTTTAATTTACAAGTATTTACAAAAAGCAGAAAGAAGACAGTCAAACTTGGAAAAACCAACCACCAGACCGTCTCGCTCAGTTTCCTCCAGTCCAGTTTCCCTCAAAACTCCAAAAACTTCCCTCCGCCCCAATATCCTCGCCCTCATACAAGTATCTGTCAATCGGTTTAAACCCCGTAGGGGTGACAAACTGTCCCTTAGTCCAATTTTTGGACGAACACATCCGTCATGTCTTCAACGGTTTCAAACCGTCATGTCCCCGGTGACCCCGAAGGAAACTACACTCTAAGAAAAAATGGAGGAAAAATGTAGCAACGGCGCGTCTTCCTCCCTTCTACTGACGCGCCCCCAAGCGGACACGAAAAGAAGGGAGGAACGAGACGTTTTTCTCGTTCTCCAGGCAGACGGGTGAAAGCTTTCGCCCTCCCGACTCATTTTCTTTCGGTTTCGGTTTTCTTTCGGTTTTATAAATGTTGTTGAGTTGATTGAGCTTCAGCGGCAGCGAAGGTCGCCTGTAATTCCGTCTTCTAGTCCAAAGGTGAAGAACATTTCGGTTGCATTGACGTTGCATTGATGAAGGCCCCCGGACCTGGCCTTCATCTGTCGCCAACGGCAGCAAAGCCTAGTGTCACGTTGGGCCCCGGCGCGCGCCAACGGCGCTAGACAGTCAAGGTTCAGATTCACGAGACCGACCCTTGAGTCATCGAGCGGTGGTGGCTTACGTCTTCCGGAGGCCACGAGACCATCTGGGATCGCCGGCCCTCGCAAGGAGAAACACCGGCGTGCGTGTGCGTGCGTGTGTGCGTGTGTGGGTTTGTCGGTGTTGGGTTTCAGCAAGAGCGTCGACTCCTTGCATCAGCCACCGAAGCGGGGCAAGAACGTGAAGGAATTGCATCATCTGCCCTTGGTGAAAGAACACCCGGAAATTGCATCAGCCGCCTCGAACTTCGAACACCATGTGAACACTCGAACGTCGGGGAAGGCTCCCCTTTCGCTCCTTGGGCCTTCTCGCCCTCGGAGGGTTATATAGCATGGGCTCAGAGAGCTCGAAGTCGCCGACTGCCGACTGCCGACTGCCGATAGTCGATTAACCAGTCGACCATGCTACTTGTATCGTTCCTGTACATAAACTGTACATAAAAGGTCTACTTCAGTAACCCCACTCCAGGCCTGTTTCCTCGGGGCCATGCTAGCAGCGAGCCACAGCCCCGACTCTTGGTTCCGCAGCTGACATCGACCCCTCCCGAACGCAACAGCCACTAGAAACAGCGAAGTTCCAGAGCAGTGCCAGCGGTGCTACGTACACTGGACTGTTTCCGGATTGCGGGGATTGCGGGACCCACGCTATGGTGTACTACCCACGCCGAACTACAGTCCTACAGTAGCCGAACAACGCGGAACTGGTCGACGTTTTCGACGTTATGGAAATCACAGGAACTACGTCCAAGACAGGCAGGTTTTGCTGCCGGCTGCCTGGGTGCCTTCCGTGCTGAGTTCGGTTCTGTTTTCCGATGCCGAGTGCCAAGCGGCGTTCAACGTGGTTCTGTATTTCTGCGTGTCAGCAACATCGTGATGGCAGTGTTGTGGGTTGTGAACAGAAGACTGGAAATATCGTCGATAAGACCGTATGTTCGCGTATCACTGTATAAGTGGTGTAACAGACAGATGAGATGACGTAAACTGTCGGGTATTGATGCCGCTGGTCGGGCCGTGATCGGAGGGGACGGGGTGTCGCAGGTTGACATTCTGCTTTACATTAAAAAGTTTAAGACCACTTGAGGGATTCGCTGCAATCGATCGACGTGCGGATAGTCATGTTGGAACGCTGATCTGAACAGTAAGCTCCTATCGTACAGTGTCCAATGTGACCGTCGGTTGTCTCCTCCCCGAGAGCGATTGCGCTCTGGGGAAAGGACTGAACAGTACAAAATTATGACGGACAGTACGTATATTTACAGTGTGGAATTTTAGCATTAAAAAAAATAGTAGGTAAAATAAAAAAAAGCTACCCTTTATTTTGCTGTTTCAATATACTACGGTTCCTGGAGAAGCTGCCCTCCAAGTGGCGCGCTGGGGTGAGCGCTAGACGTTTTCGAGCTCGCCACGGCGTTGCTCCGTACACCTGCGCAAGTCGTGGCTTTGACTGCATTCATGTTGATCGAAAAGCGATTTCTCTGCCTGTGAAGCATCACTTCCAGCTGAGTGAATATCCGCTCTACAGAGATTAATTCAAGACGGCAATTGCAGCCGTGCGCGAACAGCACAAATAGAAAAACAAACACTACAATAGAAATACAGGCTACGACGTGCCGTGCGGGGAAACAAACTCACGGCTTCAAACCGCATTGGAGGGGCTTGATTTATTGGCTTTCAAATAATTACGGCATGATCGAGCGTTTACTTTTAATAAGAGATTCATCCCCTGAGCCATTCAAAATACTCTCAGAGGTATGACATAGCTGGAAAAAAAGGAACATGCTGGAAATATTTTTCATTGCTTAGGCAGTCATCGAGAAATTGCGTACATTCAAAACGACCAGTATAAAAGACGGCAACGCAGAGATCGGGTGTAGTGATGGGGTTGCATTGATGTTTGTATGTGCTATGTATGTATATGCGCCCAGAGTATGTTCGCCTAAAGCTTGCAGTGTGCGTGATGTGTCTACATTTCAGTATAGTAGAGGATCGCGAAGCGAAATGGACCCTTTCCGGAATTCAGTGCCATCTGGTGACTCAAATGGAAGTTTAACTTTTACCGTACTAATGGCGGCCATATAAACCTTTGGTCTGCAGTATTTTATGGGGCACCGTCACTTTCGCAAGTCCACGGTAAACGAGAATAGGGAGTATTCACTGCGGCCACATCTGTGTGCGCGAATTCTGAGCGCGTGCTGATGGCGAGCTTCCACAGTTCTTTTGCAACGTGCATTCCGCACCATCGAGAGTGCCGGTGTTAGCAGCCTATTGATGGGAGCTCGTTCTGAGCATGCGCTTTAAATAGCACCCACAAATATGGCGTCCAGTGAATACTTCCTATATGCGCTTCACTGTACAGTTCTTGTTCAATCTCTTTCAGTTTCGATGGCGAAAAAGATGCAACCAGTCAGAACGAAGCGCCAACCCACATAGACGCCTTAAAGTTTCATACGTCAAAGAGCTTTGAAGCCGAGTATGTGCTACTAACAGATTGACTGGGCCTGAGTTAGAAATGAACGCTTACGTAGCCCTTGCATTTGATTCCCGCTTCACGTCGCGCTAACGTCAGGTCTCAAACCATTTGCTTAGGAGCATCTTCAACTTCTTCCTTCATCAGTGAACAGAAGGCCGCCATTAGTGTAGCACATATGCCATCTTTCAGATAATGATAGTGATCAAGGTGCCTAGACTGAATTCCGGAAAGGGTCTATAGTGGCGTCAGAAAATAATTATTTTTTTTGTAGAACATGAATTGGGCGGTACTTAGCGCCACCTAGCCTAGCTATTTGCAATTACTCTGCTTGACCCTGCCATCTGGTGGCAAGCGATTTAACCTTTCACACTATGCAATAAACAGCGGCTTCGAGTTTGTTCTTTTGAGAGCGGCTTTTGGTTTCGCGGATTGGTTTGCCATTCCTCCGTGATGTGCGGTTGACTTTGCCATTCCTCCGTGATGTGCGGTTGACGACGGAATTGCAACTCGAGGAACAGCAAAGGTAAGACGTAAAGTGAGCGAAGTAACTGTGTATCGGTTGTCTCCGTTTAACATCGCAGTGCTGACGACGAGAAGACTGAGTAACTGCTTTTGAAACACAAGTGTCTGTACCTGCGGGGGAATCTGGCTTCGGAAATAAACACAGTTCGCGGAAAGCTCGTGTTACGCTTTTATTTGCTGCTCCTCTCGTCCCGCACAAGAGACGTAGCGTCTTCGTTAAGCCTTATTGAGCTTGATTTGCTCGATTCGGGGCCGCCATAATGAGATGCAGGCGACGGAGGAACTTTGCTACCCTGCTTGAGGGACGAAAGTTTCTCCCTTTCTAAAGGAACATAGGTTACAAGACCGTTCCTCCCCTTAGGGAGGACTATCGATACCCTTTTTTCTAAGAGTGTACGCCGACGATGGGGATGGGAAAGCCGATCCAAAGGCGCGGCGTCGTAGAACGTCGAGTCGCGGACACCGCAATTCCCCACCCTCCCAAAATGCAAACAAGAAAATAGCAAAATTCGACGGAGGGAAACCCAAATGCGCAGTGAGGTACCGGCACCTAACCCTGGTCCGCTGCAAGCAGACTCGCCGTCTTTCGCGAGTTTCTCGGAACCGGTGGGGAAAAATATAAACAACGTAAACTGCGGCACAAATCTGGCGGTGGAGCAATATAGGAAGTACATACTAAAGTACGCATACTTTTCTGGTCCATAAAAAAAAAATCCCGAATTTACCAACGCGGGAAGAGGACTTGTCGCTACCTCGCATAGCGTTATTTAGAGACGTTAGGGTGAATAGGATGAAACAGATCGACGAATTGGGCTCTGCGGCTTTTTCTCTGCGCGTGACATCAGCACAGTGGCTGCTACGTCGCGCGCGAAGAGAGTCTGCCGTCGGGCGAAGCACTTCAGGTATTCGTCGCATAATTCGCTCTATGGAATCCAGCCTTTAAGACTGAACTCCATAGAGCTAACATGCGGCGAATAGCCGAAGGAGTTGGCCCGGCGTAGTTCGCTCTTGCCGCGGCGTCATAAAACTGGCTGTTCACCGCATATCTATCGGAACTAGACATTTTTCGCTGGACGAACGCCGCTACAGGAAGCGGCCGACACGAGGCGAAGGACAAGAGCTAATCAGAATGTAGTACACGGTTTGGCTTCCGCATGACTTCAATGCACAGTGTTACATACATCTGGACAGTATCTTTCCCAACAAACACCTGAAAACTTTGTGGCGACGCACAATCCCCAACATTTCGGCGCAGCCCTCCCCTCGTCGTCGTCAGCTTCGGCGAAGCACGGCCGCGCTACACTGCGTAGCTCGAAGAAGAAGAGTTGCTACCCAGGAACGTGAGGCACCGGAACGTTGGTCGACCGCCGCTGCCAAGGCAATAAACCGGCCGCATCACTGCAAGCCTACGCCTTTTGTTTTTAAGGATCTGGCAACGTGCACACACGCCTTCCTCCGCGACGACACCGTCCGCACGCCTTTTCAGCCGCCTTACAACGGACCCTACCGGGTTACCCATCGTGACGAGAAAGATTTCACTCTACACGTGAACGGGAAGGACATCCGCGTTTCTATCGACCGACTGAAGCCAGCATACATTCTTTCGGACGAATCAAACAACCCGAGTGCATCCTCCAGCGTCCAGCCACAACCCCCGACACCGCAGCCCGCGCCAGTCACTACACTTTGTGGACGTCAAATACGCTTCCCGGATTTTCACAAGCCCTGAGGGCTCTCCACTCCGCGGGGGGGGTGATGTGGCGACGCACAATCCCCAACATTTCGGCGCAGCCCTCGCCTCGTCGTCGTCTGCTTCGGCGAGGCACGGCCGCGCGCTACACTGCGTAGCTCGAAGAAGAAGAGTTGCTACCCAGGCACGTGAGGCACCGGAACGTTGGTCGACCGCCGCTGCCAAGGCAGTAAACCGGCCGTTCTTTTTCTATGTCGGGATTTGTTCTTCACCACGACACAGTATCCCACAACTTATTAAGACTCAAACGTGCATTACAGTGATATCTCGTTAATATGGACACCTCTGTTCCCGTAAAATATCGTCCATAATGTAAGTTGCCCATAATAACGAGGCAAAAATGCATGTATTTTCCCAGTTTGTCCCCGAAAGTGGTGTCCATATAGCGGGGTATCCGTATTAACGGGGTTCATATTAACGAGACGTGACTGTATTATAATTACTTGCCCGTCTCGTCGAATTCGACTTGCGCTTTTTACGAATATAACTTGTTTAGGCAAAGCTTTATAAGTGGCATGGTTTCAGTGGATATTCAATTTCACCCTTGGCAACCCTGAAAGTCAAACTGTCCGCTTGGGTGGCGTTCGCAGCTTGTTCGTATCATGGAGTTCACCGTGAACTTCGCCGTGAAGGTTCCCCCCATGGAGTCTAGCGCTTAGTCCAGTATACTTAGTCCGCGGGTGATCGAAGCTGCGGGCAGTTGATTCCCTACATAGCGTCGCACACGACGTAGACTCGCGACAACACGGGGTGAATCAGAACGTACGAAGGTGCAGCAGGCGTATAACGTCAGAAGTTTAGTCAAAACTCAATTAATAGAGCAAAGGGTGCGATCAAACTCCTCTTCTTTCGATTACTTCAGCTACCACAAGGGGCTCCCAACAATTCAAAAGCACCAAAAATTCAGGGTCCTGCATGCAAACACCAAAGGAGAAGAACCCATGAAAACTTCTCATTAAACCACGCTCATGACACGCTCTACTAATGAAGAAATTTAAACTTCTTGATCATTCTGACGAACCCGGACATCACGAGAGTGTGTCGTGTGTGGAACGCCTCTGAATCCGGCCAAATCTCTTCAGAACCAAACAAAGCAAAACATAACGTACGCGTAATACATGCAGACACAGTCTGTGCTACCCGGGTTTACCAAAATGATCAAGGCAATTTTATTTTTTTTAAGTCTACTCTAACAGATAAATATCGTCGAGCTACTCTTTTGACATCCTCCTATGCGCAAGTTGCCACCTGGCGTAATGAGACAGAATAGAAAAGAACGTTTAACACAGCTAGCGAAAATACGTTCATGGTGAGTGACAGATTATTGCAAAGTTGAAATTGATGCCAATTGTCGTACGAAATACAGTTGACCTAATAAACGTCTCCAGTTGTCGGGACCAACAATAATGAGCGTGCCGTGCGTTGTGTTGCCATACTGGCATTGCAAATATCGTGTTTAACCTAGGAATTAGTAATAAAAATTGAAAGGATATGGTTTGATATGGCACAGCGTCAAATATCCTGTGGTTCACAAAATATTTGGAAATAAAGTTCAAGAAAATCAATTCGACAGAACTTACCGCTAGCAGAATTTATGATGCGGCTTTCCTGGGAAGTCAAACAGTACTTTTATATGCCGATGTCTGTTCAGAAATTGATTGAGCAGGATTATGGCAACAAAATGGTGATGAGACCTGCGTCTCTGACGCGAACTCGCATAGTTGTGTTTTCGGGGCGCACATGAAATCGTGTGCCCACCTTAAAGGGCCCATGAAACGAGTTTTGGGCTGGAATAAATCAATTTATATTGGGATTTTACTAATAGCACATCGTTCAGTGGGCCAAAAGAAAAAAGGTAGAAAGTCAAAAGCCTGACTTTCGGTACGAACATTTGAAAATATAGCGGACTATTTTGTACCTTCTTTCCTTCGAAAGCTCTCCGCCTTTTCACTATGATACATCCGCGGTTCTCAAAGCGCGTCAGCGGTTCCAAACTGACGTCAGCCGAGCCCAGCTCACGCATTGGACACGAGAACTGCGTCACTCGGACGTATGCGCTCGTCAACAATCAATCCGTCGACGAATATTTGGATTCGCGTTCGTGGCCAATGAGTGCCCTGACGGAACTTATCGTCACTGGCGAATGACAAGTTCTATGGTGTGCATAAAAAGCACGGTGGAAGCTAGGAGTCATCGCACCGGTGCCGCAGAATGTCACGACGACGTGATTTCACAATTCGCATTTGAGTTGAGGATTAAAGCTAAGGAGGAAGAAGTAGAAAAATCGTTTCATGACCCCTTTAACCCATATTATCCACGTGCGAAAGCGAATGGCCTCTCATTAAAGGGGCGAGGCAACCATTTTTGTACTTTGCGCAAATACCGCTTAGAACGGATCCCTGACATTAAAGGGATACTGAACCAAAGAATTTAGTATCCATAATAAGTGGCGCACGTTCTTTCCACGAGCCAGCAGCCGCCGGTGTGCGCGAGCCCACACAATGAAAATGACGTCAAAAACCTCCATTCGCGCTTAAGAGGACAGTGAAATGCATGGGCTTCAGGCCAAAGGAGAATAAAGACAGGCTTTTCATCTGTAGAAGTGAAAGCTACGTGCTTGTTCGACCAATTAATCGCTTACCTTTTACACCAGACACCACTGTGTAGATGAAGAACTTGTTTTTATTTTCCTTTGGCCCGAAGTCCATACATTTCGCTGTCATCTTAACCGCGAATGGAAACCTTTGACGTCACTTTTGTTGCTTGTGCTCGAGCACACCGGCGGCTGCTGGCTCGTGGAAAGAACGTGCGCCACACATTATGGACACTAAATTTCTTGGTCCAGCATCCCTTTAATGACCTATGAAACACGTGTTCGTTCTTCACCCACGCAATAGAAGTCCCAGAAAAAAATTAAAGAAAAACGAGCAGCATTCACCCCCTCAACTCGCAGCCAGAACAAGCGGCCACGTGACCTGGAACCGATTATATGCCGCCAATGTTGATCATAGCCCCGCGCTGGTGTTGGCAAAGCACAGGACACGCGCTGAGTTCCAGACATTGTTATGGCTCGGCTATTGTCGTCGTTGCAGCGATTGGACACAGGCCACTACCCGAATGCACTTCTCGAGCTAGTAATTATCACGAGCCCAAATCGAGTGCCCACGCAATGCTCGGGTCCAATCTATGAACAGCATTCAAATATCGTCATATGGGTGTACTGCGATCCCCACGTTACGTCATCAAATTTTGCAAAGGAGAGATTGAATGAAAATGATCGCTTTTGTCTCTGAGATTACACCGCAACAAATGAGTTTCTTGTCCAGTGGCGTTGCGTGCGAGTATCCTTGAGTCCCACTAGTGCCAGTAAGCTCGTGTAAAGTGAAAAACATTCCAGTTGAATATCGTTGCACAGCTCCTTTAGGGGCCATTTGGCAGGATATATTTATTTCGTACGCCAGCTGGCTCATTTCTTCTGTGCGGTTAGACTTTGTAAATGACAAATATAAGAGAGTTACGAAGGAGCAACAAACATAAGTGTGTCAAAGGTAAAGTAAAAAAAAAATGGCCCGGTCTCTCCGACAACTGAGCTTTCCGTGCAAAAAACTCGCAAATGTTTAAGGGCCGTGTTAACCGAAGGAATGAGGCAGAGCGGAGTCAATAAATATCAATAAATTATGACGAACTAAGATATAAAAAAAAACTCAGAGAGATAGTGAGAGAGACAGAGAGAGAGAGAGAAATAGAGAGAGAGGTCGCAAAATAAGTTACACTCGTATTCGATAGGAAAAGCCGTCAAAAAGTGAAAATAAATCCTAGAGGTTTCCTACTAAATAATCCCTTTGGTGCTTGTATTTGGGCTAAGTTCTTTAGTCCCAACATTACGACTTCAGGTTTGGGTGGCTAGAGGCAGTCAAGCAGTTTTCACAACTTTTGTGCCTGGTCACTTTTCGGCATTTTTTTTGTTCGAAAAAAAAATAATTGCTGTTATTCTGATGTTGTCAATTTATTGAGTTCACTGCGCGCTTCTCTAAGCTTGTCGAATAAATATTTTTATATGGACCAGGAGTTCGGGGGGACGTCAATTGCCAACAGCGCCTCCTTCAGCCTCTTTAAAAAAATGTGTCTATGACAAACGAATTGCGGAGGACTCACGCATATTAGCAGTTTTCCGCTAGTTCAACGTATCAGAAAGACAAATCAACATCGTCAGTAAACAGATTGTACAAACTGAATATTCTAAGAGGCGGTCCATGGAAACCACTTTGCAGGGTATCTTATTAATCTACACATATAAACTACAGTGTATCTCACCTTCATGATAAGCGACAAAGAAAATGAATGATTGGCTGCCGAAGTACCATTTTAGGCGAGAATTATGCTTTTTCATCTGACCTTAGAGATAAAAAATACAAAACAAATATATTGTTACAGGCGTCAGGCTACGTGAGCAGGCCGGCAGAGCACGCGGGACGAGCGCAAGAGGCTCGCTCCAGCCAGGGCTAGCGGGGGACACTTCTTCGTCAGAGCAGGCACCCCAACGATCACTTCGTCAGCTTGAACCCGTCTTTGCCTTGAGTGCTGACAGAGGACCGCTATAAACGTCCTGACATCCTGCTGGGGTGCGCCTTTCGTCGAACTTCAGGTACGGCCATGAAGCTTCGTAGTGGCACTCTATCTCAGCAAAGCACATCGGCCGCGCGGCCATCACCCGCCGGCATCTCTCGACCTCCCTCACCCACCCTCACCACACCTACAGCCGGAGGCTTTCATCCAATTCAACCTCCACAGCCCTGGCCCGTTTGGCAGCAATCCTCGCAAGAGCGGGATCCCAAGGTATTCTCCGGACTAGGATATGCTGAAATCGAGGAGGACCTAGACCTCTACGAGCGGATTTGCACCTACAACCGGTGGAATAACTCTAGTAAATTGGCCAAGATTGTATTCTATTTCACGGATGTGGCCAAAACGTGGTATCTAAATCACGAGACGGAGTGGCACACATGGGAAGCGTTTACAACCCGTGCTAGGGAAATATTCAGCAGGCCTGAAAATTGCCGCGCCACAGCACAAGGTCGCCTCAACCTTCGTGTAAAACAGCCAGGTGAGAGCTACACAGGTTACATCGAGGACGTACTCCGTCTCTGACGTCGGGCGAACGTGCAAATGCAAGCGGGTCCGTCACCTCTTGAAGGGAATATCTGAGGAAGCTTTCGCGATGTTCCTCAATCAGCCGCCTCTCGATGTCAACGCCCTCGTCAGCACCTGCACACGTCACGCGGAGGCCCACCAACACCGCGTCCAGTCTCTTGGAGCGGCAATAAGTGTGCCGGGACAGCTCTCTCCGGTGACAGCGTACCTACTTTCCCCTGTCGTTTACCCAACAACTCAAGACAGTCTGCAATTTTCAATTCGCGGGATAGTGAGAGAGGAGTCGAAGCAGCATTCGGCACAACCATCGGCTCTCCCAACGCCCCAAGCGCCAATTCAGAAAACAATTTGGAACGAACTCTCATAACTCATGGGTATTCCATCATCAACATTCTGTGAGCAGTCAACGCCCAGGCCCTCATACGCGGAGATCCTCTCCAGAACCCCAGCACCAGTTACTTTCAAACCTGCAACTGCACTGCCGCCCCTACGCCGCCCGCTCCTGTTGCACACATCGTTGACTCATGTCTCGGTCAGCCGCAGAACAACTTGTGGCGCAACGCGCAATCGACCTGCTATATTTTTGGCGTGCCAGCACATGGCCTTCTTAGTAAAGCAGACGCCATCGTTCACCCTTCTTCGGTGTGTACTGCTTGTGTTTCTATCGCAGACGCCCTCGGGCCTCTACCATGTTCAGTTTGACAATCTATCGAAGTGCATGGCTCAGGTAATACTCGTGTATGATTTTCTTCAGCCTAGCGAAGAGTGAATGTGGCCTTTCTGAACCACACCTTTCCAGCAAATTTTGTGAGGATACAAACGCTAATCAAACAACTAATTTATGTCAAACTTCTGATGTCGAACTACTACCAAATGCAACATCCCTCGTAGAAGTTTTTTCGTCCACAAATATTGCTGGAGATGCTTTTTTTGAAGCTCCCAGTTCACCTCAATCACAAACGAAATTACGTCTTTCCTACGCCGTAGCCACTATCGAAAAGGGAGCCGGGTGGGTAGCTGTTGATAATATCAACCGTTACGTTGTAGTAATTCCAAAAGGGCAGTCACTCGGATTTGCAGAAAGTGCGTTTACCAGACGTACCTAATAACGCAACAGCTTCACCTGCGCAGCTTGTTGACGGACCCCTCTATGCTCTGCAGTTTCCGCAATGTTTTCGATATCTCCCCTACAACATTTGGACAGCGCTCCCAAACCTAACATCGCATTTCCAAAGACACAGACGATATTATTCGCCTTAGACCATATCGGGTCTGCTTATCGGAACAAAAGATCATTGAAACACATGTGGCAGAAATGCTGTCACTAGGTGTTATTCAACGATCTTCAAGTGATTGGTCATCACCTGTGATTCTAGTTAAGAAGAAAGACGGAGGCTTGAGCTTTTTGTGTAGGTTATAGAAGTTTACGTAAAATTGCGAAAAAAAGACGTGCATCCCCTGCCCCGCATAGATGACGCTTTGGATACATTGGCCAGTCACTCTTTTTTCGAATTTGATCTGCGATATGGGTATTGGAAGATACCGGTGGCCGAACAGGACAAACCAAAAACAGATTTTACCTCACCGGATGGTTCATATAAATTCAACGCAATGCCTTTCGAGCTCTGCAACCCACCGGCTACCTTTGATCGCGTGATTGACTTTGTACTAATAGGTCTCAAATGAAAAACTTGCTTATGTTACTTGGACGACATTATAATTGTTTCCAAAAACGTCGACGATCACCTGACCTGACTTTCAGAAGTCCTTTCGTGTATTAAAAACGCCGGTCTCAAGCTCAATACCAAAAATGTCGATTTGCTGATGAGAAGGTAAACGCTCTTTTTAACATTGTAAATGCCATAGACATCAGCTCCGATCCTATCAAAATTTGAGCAGTGGCCGACTTTCCCAAACACCAAAACATTGAACAACTTCAAGGTTTTATTGGCCTTTGCTCATACTTCCGTCGTGTTGTTCCTGACCTCGCCGAGATCGCCAGACCCCTCCATCAATTACTACAAAAATACAGGTTGTTTCAATAATTCAATCAATGTCTGCTTGCGCGTAACCTCTTGCAGTCAATCCTGACAACTCTGCCAATTTTACGCCTCTTTTACCCTTTTGCTACCGCGATTATTCATACTGAAGCAAGCGGCTTTGGCCTTGGCGCTGTGCTATTATAAAGATCTAAAGATTGCCCGAACAAACAAGTTATCTGTTATGCAAGTTAGGTTTTAACCAAACCTGAGCGAAATTATTCGACCACGGAGCGCGAAGCTCTTGCCGTAGTCTGAGCTACTGGTGAATTCCGGCCATACCTCAATGGAAGACACTTTGAAACGGTCACCGACCACCACTCTTTGTGCCGACTTACATTCCTTAAGGACCGAACTGGACGCCTTGGACGATGGGCTCTGACTCCAGGAGTATGATTCTCTTATCGTTTACAAAAGTGGTCGAAAACATCAAAACGCTGATGCCCTCTCTGGATGTCAACTTCCCCTTAACACTACCACAGTTTCACCTGACGGAAGCACCACAGCCTCAATCGCTTCTATTTCCCGTGAGACTTTGCCCTCCGAGAAGAGTGCCGATCCGCGGATAAATCAGATAATCGCCCACTTGAGTTGCACCAATCTGTCCAAAAATATGTTTTATTTATAAAACTAAACAATGTTCTATTACTGACGGAATGTTGTTCCGTCGAAATTATGATCTACAAGGTAAGCGTTGCCTTCTTCTTATCCCTCAACACCTACGACAAGAAATATTACATGCACACGATGACGCTACTGCCGGTTATCTAGGATTCATAATAATAAAGAACCTGAAGGTGCTCTAATCAACTGTGTTTAAATAGCCCGACGTTTCGCGGCCTGTTAGGTTGCTTGTTCACGGGTTACTTATTTGGCTGGGTGTTCGTCTTTCTCTTCTTCTCCTTGCCGCTGCCGTTCAAATCGTCTTCTTATTTTTGCGACTCCTCGAAGGCCGTGAATATAAGTGCTTGGGAGGGTACCGATCGACCGGATCAGGTTGTTCTTTGTATGCTGAATATACCATGATTCTAAACACAGTCGTTTTTTCCAGTTTCTTTCGGTGTCCAGGACGGAACTGCTGTTGAAGTCGTTGACGTGGTTGTTCTTTTCTGCATGTTCCGCTAGAGCGTTTCCTTGCACGTCCTTTTTTTTAGATCATATTTGTGTCTGCTGTAGAGTTGTTGAAGTGGTGAATAATAATCAGAAAACGGGCAGAGACTGGAGCCAAGCTATGGCGACCATCACTGCTTTTCCACCTTTATTTCCTCTTCCTATGTCCTCAATCTATGAACAAAATCGCACCACTACATCACTCCCCCAAGGAGAGAAATAAATATCGGTAGAAATAAATTCTAGTTAGTTACAAACATAGTCTCTCAGTCTGTCTAGTGGGCGTGTTGTACGAACTGGTCGTCCCGCACCTGAGGGACTCGGTGTTTTAGCAAGCAGCTGCACCCCCCCCCCCCCCAAAAAAAAAAAAAAAAAAAAAACACTTGAAGGCGTTTATTAGGTTCAGGAGCTTGGTGGTTTTGATGCGTGTTGCCAGCTTCAATTTCGTATGGATTGGTGGTGAACCATGTCGCATCTGTGTCATCAGTTTCTTCATTTCTCCTTAAATTTGTGCAAGCAGGAAGAGGTTGAAAGAAGCTAGAGTTCCTAGTGACTGTTGCTTGTCCCTTTCATACAGTGATTCGTGCTCCGTTGACCTCGGTGATCGTGTATGGCTTGGGGTCATACGGAGGAGTCAACTTATTTGTCCGGTTTTGCTTGCCGATAACAAAATCTCCGATCTTAACGCTGTGAGTTCTTGCGTGTCTGTGCTCGTCTGCGGAGATATTGTGTTTTTTTGCGATTGGTAAGATTTGTGTGCTGCCACATCTGCTGCCACATCTGCTGTTCAGTGTTGTTGTGCGTTGAATCTGGAAGCAGGTAGCCCATGGGTCACCCGAAAAGTAATTCAAAGGGTGTTTGTTTTGTTGTCAAGTGAGGAGTTGCCCTATAAGCCATTAAGAACATACTCAACTTGGTGGTCCATTTGTTGCTTTCCAGTGTCGTCGCCTGTATGAATTTTTCGAGCGTGTGCATAAACCGCTTAACTTCACCATTTGCTTGTGGTAAGCACGGCGTAAATAGTGGCTCTGGAATGAAGGTTCATTGTCCGTCTTGATGATTTTCGGGATTTCAAAGATACTAAAGCTCTTCATAAGATTGTTAATTACTGTTAGGGCCACGAGTGATAATATTATATTCACGATAGGATATCGCGAAGCATCATCTACTGGGCCCATTAAGTATTTTCCGTTATGGAATGGTCCTCCAAAATCAATTGAGAGGGCTTCCCAAGCCTGGTTGGGTATTGCTGGAATGGCGACGGGTTCAGCTTGTCGATGGTTGATAGTGGCCTGGCATGCCATGCAGTTCTTTAGAGTTGCTTGCACCATGCTGTTTAGGTGTGGAAACCAATTTTTTTGCTTTATAAGAGCTTTCGTTTTGGTTGTCCCCTGGTGGCCAGCATGTGCAAGGGATAGTGCTCGATGTTGAAGAGGGGCACGTAAAACGAGGCATTTGCCTTTCAGCAGTAGACCGCTGTCTGTCAGAAAGAACTCGTGTTGTATTGATGCTAAATTTCTCAGCGATGGGTTGCTCCAGTTGACAAGATTCTTGAGGGCAGCAATTACTTGCTGTTGATGTGGATTGACAGCGGTGGCAGCAACCACTTCCGCACAAGGCACGGCTTTTGGAACAAGGTGTTTGGCAATGAAGTTGACAGAAGCATCGGTGGTGCGAGCCAGATTAGCATCAGCAGGGCAGTTCGGCAAGGGGTGGCGAGAGAGTTAGTCTGAAGGATTGCTAATTCCACGTGTGTGTTCCACTTTACAATTATACTGCTGTATCCTTAACGCGAGACGACCCATTCGTGCAGATAGAGAAGCTCGTGAATTGGTAAGAATGGACACAAGTGGTTTGTTGTCTGTACGAAGGAGGAATACGTTGCCATAAAGGTAGAGCTGAAAATGTTCTGCTCCCCACACTACTGCAAGCAGTTCACGTTCGATGTAAACTATCGGGATTCGGTGGGAGTCAAAGCGCGACTGGCATAGCCGACAATCTCAGTACTTCCGCCTCCTTTCTGCGCTAGGATGGCGCCGAGGCCAATAGGAGACGCGTCGTCCGTGAGGATTATTTCTTTTGTGCCGTCAAAAAAAGCGAGGTTATAAACTCCAGATATGTGTTCTTTCAGGGCCTCCAACGCAGCTTGCTTCGTTCGGCCCCCAGTCTCATTTAGCATTCTTTTTGGTGAGAAGACGAAGTGGGTTCGTGAGATTAGCAAGGTTAGGTAGGAAGCGCCCACTGTAGTTGACAGTGCCAAGGAGGCTTCGCACTTTATGTGCGTTGGTAGGGACAGATATTTCTTATAATGCTTCAATTTTTATAGGGTCTGCTGTGATGCTGGCAGCAGAAAAGATTAGCCGAAAGACCCAGAGTACTTTCTGCGCGAAGAGGCAATTTTTCGGGGGTTAACCGTGAGGCCAGTCTTTCTCAATCTCTGGAGTGTGGACTCTAGAGCATGGTCGGGTTCTTCTTTCGTCTTGCCAAATACGAGTATGCCATCACTGATGTTGAGCGCATGATATATTTCATTTAGAACTTGCCTAATGATTTCCTGGAAGATTTCAGCTGCTGCATTAATTCCAAACATGAGCCGTTTGTAGCGGCAAAGTTTGTTGTGAGTTGCAAAGGTAGTAACTGCCCTAGAGGCATTGTCAAGCTCTAGTTGATGGTATGCGTCTTTTAAATCCAATTTTGTGAAAATTTTTGCCCCATTTATCGCTGCTATGATGTCATCGATGGTGGTGCAAACGTGTCGCTCAAGAAGGATTGCGCGATTTGCACATCTCATATCAATGCATAATCGAATGTCCTCTGGGTTTTGTGGTTTAGGCACAATGACGACTGGAGATATCGATGGAGTGGGTCCTGATGTTTCTTCAATAATATCAAGGGCCAGAAGCTGATTGATCTCCTCTTCTACTTTGCTTCGCAGAGCAAACGGGATGTGTCGGTGTGTTTGGACCACCGGAAGGAAGTTTTCGTCAATATGAAGTGTACTTGGAAATTCTTGAGTTTTCCAACGCCGTCACACAAATCAGGAAAAGCAATGAGTGGCTTCTCAGCAGGACTTGGAAACATATCCGTGCTGGTGCACAGTTCAACGGCATATTTTATTTTGACGAGATCTGGTCTGCTGGCACCCCCGCGAAGCTTAGCAGTGATTTCATGGCACCTTCCATTACAATCCATCATTGGACACTGATTTGTCCAATGATGGGAAAGGGGTGTTAGACCCCTACGCGCAGATTCGAACTTCTGTCTGTTGAAGCGTAGCGGTTGCACCAAGTTTTGTTAGGGTGTGGGTCCCGATGACTGATACTGAGGTGCTTGTATCAATTAGAAAGTTTACAGGGGTGTTGTTGACATTTATACAGGCTTGCGGGAGACCTCGTTCAAATATTCTTGAGACAGTTTCCACGGCGTATACGCTGTCGTCGGAGTCAGAATCATGCGAGATCTGAAATATCGGTTTGTGCGCTGATTTGCAGACCTTGCTGTAGTGGCCCCTCCTGCCACATGTTCTGCGGCAGGAGGATTTTGCAGGGCAATTCGCTTGCCCTCCGTCATGGTGCCAGTTACCACCACAGTGGAAGCAGTGGGACAGGGGGCGGTGCGTATGTTATTGCAAGTTGCGTCCAGGCTCTAGACATGTAGAGAAGTGGAAAACTCGGTGTTCATTTCTTGGCCGAAAGTTCCCCGAGGCGTTGCGATGTTGCTTATTGACAGCCTGAATTTTTGCGCTATTCAATTCTTTTATGGCTGTTGTTGCTCGATTAACATCTTCAAGAACCCGGGCGTGCTTCAGAAGTGATGACAGGTCCAAGTCTAACCTGAGAGCATCACGTCGCAGGCGTGAGAACGTTGTTGCAAGGATGATCTGGTTTCTTGACTTCGACGTCAGTATTTGTAAACTCGCAGTGAAAAGCAAGGAGCCAAAGTCGGACGCAGAATTGGCCTATAGATTCGCTCTCTAGTTGTATTGCCTGGCGAAATTGAAAAATCTCAAGAGTCGTGTTCGTGCGTGGGTTGAAGTAGGCGTTAAGCTTGTCTTTGAGAACATGGTTGGAATTACTGCTCGCAGGTGGTGTGGATGATGAGCTCGATGTCGACGCTTGGCTTGATGTTGAGTCAATCTGTAGGTCAGGGAGGGTCTCGGAGATGTCGTAGACCCGTTCTCCAGCATAGTGGAGTGGAAGTGATTGCCTTCGAGCGTTGTCTTTCACGTCGAAGGCACCGAGAAAGTTTTCAAAGCGTGGTAACCATTTTTGCCATTCCGAGCCGATGTTGCTTTCGTCAATGGCGTACAAATCAAAGGAGAAAAGATGAATTGGAATCAGAGTCATGATTGGTGATTATACGAGGCTTAGCTGTGAAGCCGTCAAGGTTCGGCGCAGCAGCGGTGTGCTGAGGATTTGGAAGGTGATTACTTGCCGGAGTTGTAGCTGGAGACAGTCGGCAACACCCTCGTCACCAATGTAGAGTTGTTGAAGTTGTGAATAATGATCAGAAAGGCGGCAGAGACTGGAGCGAAGCAATAGCGACCATTACTGTTCTCCACCTTTATTTCCTCTTTTTTTTGTCCCCAATCTATCAACAAAATCGCACCACTACATCTGCATAGACGTTCGGGGAAGTTCTTGGTTTCCCTCACATATGAGGGGTTGCAGTCGGCGCAAGGAATACAATAAACAAGGCCTTCGGCTTTTTTTTTTTATGACGATCTTTTTGAAGAGTAATATGATGGCCAATGGTCAATACGGGTTGTGCGTCACGGGTATGACGTATGGTTTGAGAGAACGGGTGAGAACTTCGCTCGTGCCTATGAGGTACGGGGGACGCACATGCGGCTGGAGGGATGGGTTATCTCGGCAGCAGATCGGTGACGAAGTTCCCTGTAGATATTGTCGACGCATCTTGTTGGTTATGCATTCTTTTTAAGGTCCCGTTTTATAATATCAACTTCCTCTTTAAGTGCCTTATCTGTGAAACACACCGTGATGGCACGTCGAAATAGTGCCGAAACTACTGAAGATTTGTGAGATGTGGGCTGGTCTGATAAAAAATGTAGGTATCGTCCGGTGTGCGTTGGTTTTCTATACATCTGGGATGTTAAAAGGTTACCTGTCTTTTTCACAAAAACATCCAGACATGAAATGCAACCGTTAGATTTACGTTCTACTGTTTTTAACGGCAGCCGCAAGGAGAAGAGAAAGACGAGCACTCAGCCAAATAAGTCACCCGTGAACAAGCGACCGAGCAGGCCACGAAACGTCGGGCTATTTTAACACAGTTTGTTACAGTACCTTCAGGTTCATTTATTAATGCTCACCTAACCAGGCAGATTTTTGCCAAAATGGTTACTTTTCAATTTAGGATTTCTAAAAACCTACAGAAGAGTTCGACATCGGTTGTTAAAGGGACACTGACACCCCCCAAATTTTTTTTTTTCCTTTTTCGTCAGGCGATTCATTATGGTGTCGGAAGACTACCCAATTAATATTTTGCTACAGAGTCACGTATTTTTTTAATAAAGCCAAAAAACGCAACTGCGCGAAACCGAAACCGAAACGGAGAAGTGGAGAGGATAGCGGGAGTGGCGGAAGTCACGTGGCTACACCCGACCGTGCGTTTTTTTTTTTTTTCTCCTCTTTCCGCACGTAGCAGACGAAATGCGTCCGTTCGCCGTGGTATTCCTTTGCAGTTATGTTTGTTCCGCTCGCTGTTTTGTACTTCAAGATGAGTTGTTTTGTACATTTAAGTATTGGCAATTAGTAGTGAGTGCCCAAGTGCCGTGGTGAATTCCCGTGATCAGCTCCGAAAAGAATACTCCCAACTCCAAGGTGCTGCGTGAAGAGTTGCCTCACATGTCCTGCCTCTGAAAGTGGCTAGAGTGCACAAGTTTCCGAAAGATCAACGCGTCGGAATCAATGGCTGGCTGCAATTCCTGTAGAACCATTACGCGAAGCTCGGAAAGCGGACGCTACCCGATTCATATGCTCCTTGCATTTTGTGGAAAGTGATATACACTGAGTTCGCAGGTGTCAAAACTGGAATCCATGTCATTTAGTTCAGCGACGTATCGTCCACAACAATTTTTTTTTTCCTGTGATAATTGTAAAAAAAGAAATGTAAACATCGCAGAATGCTTTACAAGAAATAAAATAAAAAATGAAAGCCACACCAGGAATCGAACCCGTGCCCTCTGCGTGTGAACCGGACGTCTTTCCATTGAGCTATTCAAGGAACACTCTCATAAGTAATTATGTAGCTGGTAGACTGTATGTCGGAAGTTTGTTGCCGATTTCTCTTTAATACATACACTCCCGGCTTGAAGTCGGGCAGCACCACGCATAGGGCACATTCGCACCTCGTAAAGTAACCGTACGGGTGCGTATTCAACTCGAAGTACGCACTTCGTGCTTGACGTTTGAGCGAGCGATGTCTTCAGCCAGGAGAAGGGACGACGGCTCGGCGACGTCTTCGTGCAATCGGCTTGCTGGTCGGGCATGTCGTACGGGATGAGTATCAGTTCTTTTGATTGGTCCGAAATTTCTCTTTCGAAGAAAGACAGAATTCGCCAGTACCGTGAACGACAGTTCTGAAGTAGAGGTCCAACGCCCGTCGTCCGCTGCCATCCGCTAGTGCTAGTCCCACGATACGCGAAACGACGCCATGTTGAGTGAACGCACAGAAAGCTTCCGGTTGTTTGTGCTACTTTTTTTCAATCAACGTATTTGCAGCTTTTTTGAAGCCACAAAAAATGGGTTTCATATTTTTTTTCTATTTTTAATATTGACTGTGTGCCTTCAATGACCCACGACTTCGATTAAATTTGGTGGTCGCATCGATACCTTAGAAAACGGCCCGTGACCACGGAAAAGAGAGTGAGCGAGACTCAAACCGGCCAGTTCTTGATCGGCGGTTTTCGGGCGGAAAGAAACCGAATTTCGAGCCCCAAATTTTGTTCTGGGTAGTTGGGCTCTCATATGTCACGTACAACTAAAAACCTCGGCGAGCATAAATACCCTGTCAGTGTCTCTTTAAGGTCCGCAATGTATACAACCATATTGAAGTATGTCAGGATTTGCCACCTGTGCCAGCGTCGAAAGCGTCCCGCGTCGTCTCCCCCGGGACTTTTCCAACCCATAGATCCACCTCATTTATCATTAAACGTTGTGGGAGTTGACTTCTGCGGACCCTTCTCAAAACACACGTCCCAGAACAACTGCATAATTGGGGTCTTCGACCATCTAACACGGTGCGTCAAAACAGCGGCCCTTCTCAATGCCACAGCACACTAAAGCACTGCGTTCCTGCTTAACCAGGTGGCTCTCCGCCACGGAGCTCCACGTACTCTCATAAGTGATCGCGGACGGTCCTCCTTGTCTACCACCGTAGAGAGTTTAGTTAGTGCCTGTAACATCACACATCGTACCACGACCACGTATCACCCCCAGACCAGACGAATGTACTATCGACCGAGCAATTCCATTACATATGAGCCGATATGATATCAATGTACATATCAGAAGCCCACATCAACTGGGATAGCATACTACCCTTCATAACATTCGCATACAACAGCGCACGTCGAAGTAAAACGGGATTTTTTTCCGTTCTGCCTTCTCTATGGACACGCTAAATCTAGTGGAGAAACTGAATTTGTTAATAGGTGACGTGTATGGGAATAAAGGAGGGAGGATTACGCACATTTACGTCTGGGGACCGGTGCTCAAAGGGGAAATCCGCTGCCCGTCAAACCGCGCGGCCGACGGCTACCAGGGAGGGCGGTCGCCGCGCCGGGTTCGGCCAACGCCATGCCAACAACGATAATCCCGGTATCCAACAGCGTTTATTGAGTACCAGGGGTCCCCAACAAGACACTGCGGTCAAGCGAGCCGTGGACACAGTGTGCCCGCAGCGCCCGCCGACCTGAGAGCCAAAGGGGTAATTGCGAGCAGAGTCATCGCCGGTCGGACGAGCTCGCGCCGCGTCTTGACCCGTTGCCCGGAGTTCAATCCAGGACTCCCGACCACACGGCCGTCCACTCGGAGGGCCGTGTGGTCGGGAGTCCTGGATTGGACTCCGGGCAACGGGTCGAGTCGCGGCGCGAGCTCGTCCGACCGGCGATGACTCCACGCTAGTGATTCCCCTGGCTCTGACAGTCGGCGTCCCCATTACCGTGGACGTCCGTCTGCCGAGAGCCCTGGCCCCGAACTCCTGCGACGACGGGTAGCGGCGTGAGCTCGTCCGACCGGCGATGACTCCGCTCGCAATTACCCCTTTGGCTCTCAGGTCGCCGGGCGCTGCGGGCACACTGTGTCCACGGCTCGCTTGACCGCAGTGTCTTGTTGGGGACCCATGGTACTCAATAAACGCTGTTGGATACCGGGATCATCGTTGTTGGCATGGCGTTGGCCGAACCCGGCGCGGCGACCGCCCTCGCTGGTAGCTGTCGGCCGCTCGGTGGGACGGGCAGCGGATTTCCCCTTTGAGCACCGGTCCCCAGACGTAAAGGTGCGTAATCCTCCCTCCATTATTCCCATAAAATGGCGCCCAACGTGGGGCCATGGCACCTATTGTTGTCGTGGCACTGCTCCGCCGCGCCATGCCAAGATGGCGGAGCCTCCCTTGGGGAGGCCGGCTCCCTTTGTGAGCCGCCATGATGCGAATCCCATCGGTGCCCGGATTTGGAAACCACGTCCAAGAGCCAGCCCGGAAACCGGAGTGAGTTGCGATTTGTTCATTATCTTCTCGTGTCTTGCCGCAGGAGACGTTTTATCGTACCTGTAGCCTCTGGTGATGGGAGTCGCTAGCAACAGTCACCCCACTGCCTGAGAGTTGCCGACTCAGCTGCCAACCCCCACCTAGTTCGAGGGTCGTCGCCTCTGGCGGCGTCCTCAGAGACTTTGTGTCACGGAAATCGCGTTGCATTGACCCCCGTGGGCCTTCGCGACGAATGTTGTTAGCAGCAAAGAGCTTCTTACGGGTCAGCGGGACAATCTGGGTTTGTAAATATGCGCGTTTCTTTGACACTGAGTTGTCGGACTCTCCGGGAGAGTCGGGCGGTGCGTCTGCCATTAACGTCGCCAAGTAGCTCGTAATGCTACCGACGGGCTCCGGGAGCCGTAGGCCACGCATCCGCCGGCGTCGAGAAGCAGTTTTCATACTGTGGGCGCGCGCGCTGTACGCCACTTGTATTGTGGTTGGCGCGAGGGTTTTCTTCGGGATAGATTTGTTTTTGTGAGACCTTTGAGCTTCTGCTGATTTCCGAGAGTAACGACTTTGCGTTATAAGAATGGCACAACGCACTAGAGACGTGGCGGCTTTTTAGCTACCCCGTTCCGTGCGCTTCGCTAGGGATGCGTGCAGCTCGAAGGCTCTACGGAGTTAGTTGTTTTCGCAGTCCCCGGCCCGGCTTCTGGTGCAGCCACCGCTGGCAGCGGAGAGTCGCCGGCTCAGTTCCCGGCGACTTCAGTTTGCGTACGCAGGGTGCCCTCTAATTCTGTTAGTAGCACCGCGTGGCCTGCCTTCCAACTTGAGCCTCCCACCCTTCGGTAGGCCGGTTGATGTACGCAGGCAGCCGAGTCCAGATACCATGAGGACCCGGCCAAAACCTGTTTTGGGGACCATTGCTTCCCCTCGGTGGCAGTGTGTTGACCGAGAACAATGATCTCTCCCTTTGAACTTGCCATACTGCCAATCTGGAGAGGGCGAAGAGATGTTTGCGGGGTGCTGCGTGGGCTCTTCTTTCCGTCATTCAGGAAGATGCTCGTGCCCCCCTTTTCTCTGCCATCCCCCTCTACGTGCGACGGCAGGGGACACGCCGAGCGGCTGGGTGGGACCTGTCGGATGTGCGTCATCGCTGACGCTGCAGGGAGTTTGCGCACCCAGCGGCGGCCGGGAGCAGCAGACGGGGAAGGCTGACTTCCGGCCGAGGCGAGATGGCCGCTGTCGTCCTTCTGTCGCCGGACCTCACCGAGGCGCCCAGCTGAACCAGGCTTCCTGATGCGGGCCTGGTCACGAACGTCACCTGATGCCGACCCCGAGGTGCGCCTTCGACTCCGGTGGCCGGCGTTTCCCTTGCCGCTGGTCTCCTGCACCCATGGGCGGACTTCTACGCGCGTCACCATGACCGCTTCGACGGAGGTCGGCCCACAACGAACAAGTCGACGACGTGCAGCGTGAGCCGAGCGGCGTTCCCAGTGAGTGGCGATCTGTGTTGCGGAAGAACTTCGCGTCGGACCGTTCGTTCGTCCGACATTGAGGAACTTTGCTTGGCTTCGTTCGACGGCACCGGAGTGCATCGCCCCACTGCGTCGTGAACTCAGGTGCGTTGAACATTTACAGTGGCGGTTCCGGGGGCTGCCGGGGCCCCCGACTCAAGATCTTGTATTTGTGAGCGCGACTGGCACCAGTGTTGTCAGCGTGCAGGTCTTGTATCTTGGGGGTTTGAGAGCCGGCGCCCCTTTCTCTGAAAGGGGTGCCAAATGTTTTAAGGAGGGGGGGATTGTGGGGGCCACTGGTTTCCCTCCCCCGAGAAGGCGTAAGCCGCGGACGTTCCAGGCGAAGCAATCTGACTTCGAGCCTGGTCGCTCCGTATCGTGTCGGAGAGACTACGTCACCATGCTGACCTACTCTCTCGCACTCCTCCGCGCGTCTCTCGTTTCGGGCGGACCAGGGAGATCGCGCCAGAGGGAGAGTCGGGCCTGCCCTCTGACTGGACGGCCGTGTGGTCGGGCAGTCCTGGATTCGACTCCGGGCCACGGGTCGAGTCGCGCTCCGGGCAACGGGTCGAGTCGAGGCGCGAGCTCGTCCGACCGGCGATGACTCCACGCTAGTGATTCCCCTGGCTTTGACAGTCGGCGTCCGCAAAACCTGTGGACGTCCGTCTGCCGAGAGCCCTGGCCCCGAACTCCTGCGACGACGGGTAGCGGCGTGAGCTCGTCCGACCGGCGATGACTCCGCTCGCAATTACCCCTTTGGCTCTCAGGTCGGCGGGCGCTGCGGGCACACTGTGTCCACGGCTCGCTTGACCGCAGTGTCTTGTTGGGGACCCCTGGTACTCAATAAACGCTGTTGGATACCGGGATCATCGTTGTTGGCATGGCGTTGGCCGAACCAGGCGCGGCGACCGCCCTCGCTGGTAGCCGTCGGCCGCGCGGTGGGACGGGCATCGGATTTCCCCCTTGAGCACCGGTCCCCAGACGTAAAGGTGCGTAATCCTCCCTCATCTATTCCCCACAAAATGAACGCACTAGAGACATGGCGGCTTTTTAGCTACCTCGTTTCGTGCGCTTCGCCAGGGATGCGTGCAGCTCGAAGATTCTACGGAGTTAGTTGTTTTCGCAGTCCCCGGCCCGGCTCCTGGTGCAGCCACCGCTGGCAGCGGAGAGTCGCCGGCTCAGTTCCCGGCGACTTCAGTTTGCGTACGCAGGGTGCCCTCTAATTCTGTTAGTAGCACCGCGCGGCCTGCCTTCCAACTTGAGCCTCCCACCCTTCGGTAGGCCGGTTGATGTACGCAGGCAGCCGAGTCCAGATACCATGAGGACCCGGCCAAAACCTGTTTCGGGGATCATTGCTTCCCCTCGGTGGCAGTGTGTTGACCGAGAACAATGATCTCTCCCTTCGAACTTGCCATACTGCCGGTCTGGAGAGGGCGAAGAGATGTTTGCGGGGTGCTGCGTGGGCTCTTCTTTCCGTCATTCAGGAAGATGCTCGTGCCCCCCTTTTTTCTGCCATCCCCCTCTACGTGCGACGGCAGGGGACACGCCGAGCGGCTGCGTGGGACCTGTCGGATGTGCGTCATCGCTGACACTGCAGGGAGTTTGCGCACCCAGCGGCGGCCGGGAGCAGCAGACGGGGAAGGCTGACTTCCGGCCGAGGCGAGATGGCCGCTGTCGTCCTTCTGTCGCCGGACCTCACCGAGGCGCCCATCTGAACCAGGCTTCCTGATGCGGGCCTGGTCACGAACGTCACCTGATGCCGACCCCGAGGTGCGCCTTCGACTCCGGTGGCCGGCGTTTCCCTTGCCGCTGTTCTCCTGCACCCATGGGTGGACTTCTACGCGCGTCACCATGACCGCTTCGACGGAGGTCGGCCCACAACGAACAAGTCGACGACGTGCAGCGTGAGCCGAGCGGCGTTCCCAGTGAGTGGCGATCTGTTTTGCGGAAGAACTTCGCGTCGGACCGTTCGTTCGTCAGACATTGAGGAACTTTGCTTGGCTTCGTTCGACGGCACCGGAGTGCATCGCCCACTGGGTCGTGAACTCAGTGCGTTGAACATTTACAGTGCGGTTCCGGGGGCTGCCGGGGCCCCCGACTCAAGATCTTGTATTTGTGAGCGCGACTGGCACCAGTGTTGTCAGCGTGCAGGTCTTGTATTTGGGGGGTTTGAGAGCCGGCGCCCCTTTCTCTGAAAGGGGTGCCAAATGTTTTAAGGAGGGGGGGATTGTGGGGGCCACTGGTTTCCCTCCCCCGAGAAGGCGTAAGCCGCGGACGTTCCAGGCGAAGCAATCTGACTTCGAGCCTGGTCGCTCTGTATCGTGTCGGAGAGACTACGTCACCATGCTGACCTACTCTCTCGCACTCCTCCGCGCGTCTCCCGTTTCGGGTGGACCAGGGAGATCGCGCCAGAGGGAGAGTCGGGCCTGCCCTCTGAGTGGACGGCCGTGTGGTCAGGGAGTCCTGGATTGGACTCCGGGCAACGGGTCGAGTCGCGGCGCGAGCTCGTCCGACCGGCGATGACTCCACGCTAGTGATTCCCCTGGCTCTGGCAGTCGGCGTCCCCACTACCTGTGGACGTCCGTCTGCCGAGAGCCCTGGCGCCGAACTCCTGCCGGTAGCCGTCGGCCGCGCGGTGGGACGGGCAGCGGATTTCCCCTTTGAGCACCGGTCCCCAGACGTAAAGGTGCGTAATCCTCCCTCCTTTTTATTCCCACACGTGATATGAAGTCATGTGACGTCATTTTTCCCGCTAAATATAGCGAGGAAACTGAATTGGTGTTGGGTTACGTGGCGTCAATTTTCCAGCTAAATTTAGCATGGAGACTGTGGGAGGAGGAGAGGTTATGGAGGAGGAGGAGGAGAGGAGGAAGGAGAAGTAGGTGGGAAGGAGGAGGAGGGAAGAAGAGGAGGAGGAGTAGGGGAGAAGGAGGAGGAGAAGGGGAGGTTCCTTCGCACACTCCATTCCTCTTTCTCCCCACCTGCCCTCCTCCTTTGTACACTCCCCTCCTACTCCTTTCGCGCACCCTCCCGTCACGGTATATCGCAAAATCAAAATACAAAATACCTCTAGAGCTGCGCCCTAATTTCGCACTACAGAGATTAGTAAACGCCTTTCATTTTTTTTTCGGCCTTTTGGCCTTTAAGCGAGGGCTGCGCCAAAACTATTTAGAACAAAAAAAAAAAAACTGTGAAAAACCTCCACTACCTTCACCTAAGCACCATTACACTGAGATGCGCCATCTCAGAAATTTGAACAAACGCCGAGCATTCTTTGATGCATTCGCGACACACGATCCGAACACTGTCGCACCTCTTGTGTCCAATCAGCGTCTGCACTCCCTCTCTCACTGTAATGACGTCGACATACTACTCCACGGGCTTTGATTAGTGAAGCTGGTGCCGACTGCACTCGCTGCTATGAGTCAGCCTGAAGGTGCTGGTTGCTGCTGAAATTGGCGCCGTACATTTTAAAACTGATAAAAAACGAAGAAAACACAGTATTTTCCGGTGTAATGCCTCCAATTTTTAAGCCGCCCGTATATTTTCTGCCGCAGTATAATTATGTCTGTAGATATTTGTGAAAAACTGGCTTGCGCTCTAAATACCGTTGCAGGTCATAAACATTGCGCGGTCTGATAATATCAAGCGGAAGAGTGGCGCCTAAAAGATGTAATAAAGAGAGATAAATATGTATTTAGGTACGATGGCTGGAGTTGGTAACCGTCGCAATTACTGGTAGTTTAAAAAATAAAACTGAAACAACGACGGCCTGAAAATGTGCGGATAAATAAAGAAATAATGGAGCAATGGCATATTAAAGAGCAACTCGGGTCAAAAACAAAACAAAAATAAATGGCAGGTATCGCGTTAGTGGCCCAAAATGTGATCACAGCCGAAATATTACGTCAAAGTGAAGCCGCGTATTCCACTACATCCGATTTCAAAGATGCGACTACCTGCTCTTTAGCCGGCGAGAAGCGGATTCGCTTTTAGTCAAGGAACAGTGGAGCAGATCCCTCATGACGTCACGTCGCTGTGGATCTGCTGTTGATTGGTTGTACTGGGTACCGCAGCACCACGTTGACGTCACGTCGCGGCAATACGGCTGTTAATCAGTGTTGCCATCCCTCCAGCAGCACATAGTTTCGGTTTTTTCGTAGACGCCCGAAACCAAAATATGAGCCGTGGGCTCCGTCGGTCAACAGGAAAGACACTTCCCGACGCCATCCTCTCGAGTGCCCTTGCAGAGCACCGGAAACAACGCCGTGCGCGCCTTAAAACCTGCGCCAGAATTCACGGAAACTCCCTGCTCCAACTCCTTTCTTTTCCCGTTATGACGCTTCCCTCATCCGGCAGGCCCAGACGCTCACCCTTCCTAACGACGCCATCCAACACCGAAGTGAACAGCGTCGTGGCCACCCATCCTGCCAGGTGTGCGGCTGCTACCCCGCTGCCCTCCGCACCTTACTGGAGCTGTCCCCGTATGCAGTCATCCCCCTACTACCTCACGTCATCTATGCTAACTCCTTCCACACCCGTCAACTGGGAAAGCTGGATCACCCCACCCCCGGAAGAACAACCCACGCTCTGGCCTCAGCTAGTCTCGCACGTTGTCCACATCAAAGGAACCACGCAACCCGCCTCACCACCGGCGTCTGCCTCATTACCGGCAAAAGACATGTAGATGACACGGACTAAGCGTCGTTGGAAGTAAAATATTTCTCTCTCTCTCTCTGTCGAGTGTGTGTGTGCTCGCAACATTTCTTGAATAGAGCGCGCACCGAACTTAACCGCTCTAGCGTCGATGACCATGGGCTACGCTCGCAAGGTGGGTGCAAGTTTTCTCGCGAGAACCGCTGTTCAGCTTGTGACGTATCACAACTTAATTTATTTTAATGCTGATATCTGGGAATGGCAAAACCGATTCGCTTTGACATTTACAACTCTTAGTTGAGGGATCATTTCCATCGCCGTGTGAGGCTGGAAATTGTCGAAACGTTAGTTCTATCGGTTTTTCTTCATAGCGTTCTCCTGGGTGAGAGCATAGAGCCGTGAATTTACGTCGACCGTCACAACGCGACTGGGCTCTTCTTTTCGACGGCGTTTGCGAAAAGTATTGACGCGAGCACCTGGACAGTTTTTGCGTATTGGAAATGAATACTTGATTCGTCTTATCGGCTGTTCAACGCTCTCGGCGACCCTGGGCTCTAATCGATACGTTGTTGTCTTCACAGTCCTCTTGAATTGTGTGCCTGACGTGATACTGGGGTGGGATTTTCTTTCGTCAACCGGTGCCGTCATTAACTGCGAAGAACGTCAGCTGCATTTTAACACTTCTGATACGGACGAATCATCCGATTGTTATCCCGTTGTCCTTCGCACTACAGCCGATCTATTTATCCCTCCATTGACGGCTCTCGCAGTAACGTTAGTGCCCGACTTGAACTTCAGTTTACAGACTTATCGAGCCACTGCTTACCACATTCGTGCAAAAGGGCTTGCTTGTACGATGCTCTGTCGCCGTACTAGCAAGCCGAGTTAGTGTATACGCTACCAACGCCTCTGCGCAGCCGCTAATATTACCTCGAGGAGCTGGTATTGCAACCATCCGGACGTACGGCCATGACAGCTTCGTCATTTTGGCTCAAGAAACGTGCCATGTCCACTCACAGACATTTCCCCAAACCTGGTGGTCCGCCAAATATACAACGCAAATGATCGACAGGTGTTTAACAACGATCCAACGGCAATCTTTTTTTCAGTCCTCTAAAAACTTATATCGATTTATTTGACTTCAACCGGTACGTACTTCCGCAGACATCTGTGGTTCACCGTCAGACTGAAACAGGAAACGCAATCCCCCTAAAGAACCGCCATTCCGCCATTCCCCCGGGGCCCGACATCGCGTCAGGACACCGTTTTTCAGACATGTTTCTACTACAGGTCAGTTATTTTGACGATTGTTCTTGTTGCCGTTCAAGCGATTACTGTCTGATAGCGGTGTCGTGCCCCTGCGACTGGTTTAGTCCTAGCAACCGTGCCTCTCGTTTCTTTGTGTCTTCCTTCTCATTTCGCCTAATACGAATGATACTTTGAATGTCTGGTGATGTTGAGTCAAATCCTGGGCCCTCCGTGGAGGAGACGCTGGAGTCGGTGTTGGTGACGGTACAGCGGATTGAACTGGGACTGAGCGCCCTTGCTGCGGATCTGATGCGGATTGGGAAGAGGCAGCGGGTAATGGAGGAAGGAATGGCGGGCCCACCTGCAAGGATTGCGGCCGTTGAGGCCGAACTTCTTCATTTCGCGTCTGGCCGAGGTATGACCGCTCCCCAGACATGGTTGGAGTCTCATCAAAACTTAGTCAGGTAGAGCTTCGGCTGTGATGATGCCGAAAACCGATTGAGGAGATCTTACTTGTTGTTCTACGGTCTGTCTGATGATCCTCACGAGGACTGGCAGAAATCTGCAGGGCTCTGTTATTGAATTCTGTTCCCACCAGCTTGACGTCCCGATAAGCTCATAAAATGTTGAAAGGGCACATCGTCTAGGACGTATTTGGAAGGGAAAAGCAGACCAATTATCGTCAACTTTTTGGGGTACAAGGACAAAGAGACAATACTCCTCTGGGCCGGCTAGCTAGAACAGCGTGTCAGAGACTGGCTAAAAGAAAACGTGCAAAGGGCGGGGCGCGCGAGCGTCTTGAGACGCGGAGTCCCGCTCGGCTCGTGTGCTGGCTTTGGCAGTGCTTTCTTTCCCCCAGTCTCAGCTGAGACGCTGTTTCTAGCAAGTTGGCCCTGGTTTGGAGCGCACGTTCGTTTATTCTATACTTGAATGTTGGCGTGACGAAACCCTCACATGCGCAAAGGTTTCAGTCACCGGGAGCTAAACCTTTTCACTGTAGCGACGCTAAAACGGCTTAAATTAGTCGTGTCACATGTTTAAAGCTCACGACCACCGATAGGGGCTGTTTCGGGGCCTGTGGTTGGCCCCGAGATGCTCGCCTATTCAAACCAATGTATGGCCAAACTCTCCCAATAAACGGCTCTGTCACTGGCTGGACTCAAGCGCCGCCGGTGCTCGTTGATTTTCTGTTATTATTCTTCATCGTCTCGTCTATGTCCAATTAAGTGTAGTTTCTTGTTGTTGAAACCGTTGGCTCCGTGTTATTCTTCCGGGTCGGGTATGCGCAAGGCAAACCGATCACAACTTATAGAATGAGCTATAGCGGACCACACAAAAAGTAATAGGCGGCTAACGAAACAATAGGAAAATCCATAGGCGGCTATAGCACGCTGGTTAGAAAGACCCATAAAGTAAGCCATAGAATTATCTGTAGCAAAACATTCAGGAAGATATAGATGACTAAATAAACCATAAGAAAATTCATAGGCAGCTTTAGAACTCTGGCTTAAAGAGACCCATTTAGTAAGACATAAAGGCTCTATAACAAACCATACAACGAGCTATATATGTCTAGTAAAACACAAAAAATCTATAGGCGGCTATGGCAAGCTGACTAAAAAGACCCATGTAGTAAGCCATAGAAATCTTTATAGCATATCATAAAAGAAGCTGTAGGTGACTAATGAAATCCATAGAAAGACCCATAAGCAACTATAGGATGCTGGATAAAGAGAGCCATAAGATGGCTTACACAACATCTTTAGCAAAACATATCAGAAGCTATAGATAGCTAAATCAACCAAAGGAAATACTATAGTCAGCTATAGCATGTCGGCTAGGGAGAGCCGAAGGTTAAGACATATAAACGTCTTTAGCCAGCCATTATAAAATCGAAAAAGCGCTGCGGCTGGACTGTGATAGGGCCACTGACAAAATTAAAGAGGACTATAAATGCGATCATAACGATACTAACGACAGCCATAGAAAACACTTTGCTAATTTGGTCATATAGCTAAAGCCGATCATACAAAGGATTTTCTATAGCCGACCATAGGTACATTTTTTTAGTGGATGCTCATGCATCGATTTCGAATGGTTGAATCATTGATCGACTCGCGCCGGCAATGGGCCCATCTCGACTTCGCTGTCTTATATTCTAGACAATAGACACGCTCGTGGGCATGGAATCCCGAATTAAAACTTTAAAACTTTAATTTCAGTTCAATTTTATTTCCAACACAGTGTTGGGGGTCCCCGGGCGAAAAAGCTGTCATTGACAGCTTGAGAGTGCCTGGGGGCCCTACAGACAGCAACATATTGTGAAAAAGTACAAAAAATATGACGGGTAACAATATGAGTACACAATAACACCATGTGAATTTATACAATTCTATATGGTACATGTCAAACACTATATAAAGATTATCAACCGTTGATAGGAATTATAAATGACATAGATCAAATTTTCCCACATGGCTTGTTTTCTAGCAAAAATTACAATAAAGGCTTCAACACCAAAACTTTTCCATATACACGATAGAGACTAATGCATTATCATCTATTGTTTACGAAAAATTCTCGCATTTTTTTACTAGTAAAATGTATCAAAGTAAATCTTTTTTTCTAGATACTTGTTTAAAATAAAAGGTAAGTTATATGTCCGCGACTGCGAGAAGTATTCAGTGCGCCGGCGCGGCACGAACCACCTGACATAGCTGCTGGTGCGAGGGTCACTTATTTGTTTCGATAAGTCAGATGTCCTTTTTAAAAATGATCTGAAACTTACATTTGACAAGAACAAAGAATGCAATAAACGAAATTCATAAATATTTTTTACGCTTATTATACCATAATGAGTGTACAATTGTGCGGTTGGGTGTAATCGTGGCACATTAGCAATATATCGAATCGCTTTTTTTTTAAGAACAAGGATGGTATGTACGTTTCCTGTTGTGGTCGTGCCCCATACGAGCGTGCAGTAATTTGTGTGTGAAGTGAATAGGGCATGATATATATGAAGTTTTGCATTATATGGAAGGATGTGTTGACATCGTGACAAGACTCCTGTCGCCGATGATAAGGACTTAGCTAAAGCTTCAATGTGATCTGTCCATGTCATATTGGCAGAAAATGTAACTCCAAGGATCCTGTGTTTGTTAACTATTTCAATAGAAGTGTTACCGAGTAATATACCGTGTATTATTTGTGTCTGCTTATGTGTAGTTTTGAATAAAATAGCCTTAGATTTATTTGTATTTATTTTTAGACCATTCTCATTGGACCAGTGCCACAGTTTCGAAAGTTCCCTTTCAGCTTTTAAAATGATTTCATTAGTATCCCATCCGGAAATAAGCAGGCTCATGTCATCGGCATAGATAACGTAGACTGCGTTACTATCTTGCTGAACAACATAATTAATATACACATTGAAAAGGAACGGTCCTAGAACACTTCCTTGTGGAACACCGGCAGTAACTAATTTGGAAGATGAAATGTTATTATCTATTGCTACACACTGCTTCCGGTCGTAAAGATAAGACTGAAACAACGATTGGGCAACCCCGCGGACACCGTATGCGTGCAACGGTTAAAGCAATATCTCGTGATTTATGTAATCAAATGCCTTACTGTAGTCAATAAATACTCCGAGGGTAAGCCGATTTCCTTCAATATTCTTAATGAGAAGTTCCTTCATTGTTAAAAGTGCTGTTTCTGTTGATTTTCCCTGTCGAACGCCATGTTGACTATCTATTAGTATGTCGTGTTTAGAGAAAAAATTGTTGATGCGTGAAAACATTATTCTCTCAAGTCCTTTAGAGAGCACCGGAAGAATGGATACTCGCCTATAATTGTTAAAGTTATTTTTCTCTCCTCCTTTAAAGATGACCGAAACTTTCGCCTTTTTCATTCTACTTGGAAAACAACCAAATTCTAGAACAAGATTAAATATGTAGTTTAGGCAGGGAGCGATAGCATAAATTACGTATTTTACAGGCTTTATCTGAACGTCCTCTATGTCTGTTGAGTGGGTGCTTTTTAAGCTCATAAATGTGCGACAAATCTCGATTTCATCCGTAGGTTCAAGGAACGCGGTTTCACAACATTGGTACCCGGGTTTCGAACCAGTGATGTTATTCAGCGGCCTAACCATATCCACAAAGCGCGTATTGAATTGCTCGGCTAATGTGACCCCTGAAAGTTTGTTGTTTACTATTGTTAATTCAGTTGTGTTACATTTCGTGTTTTGTCTTTTAAGAACCTCATTTATTATCTTCCATACTCTTTCAGGGTGCTTTTTGGACAAATCAAAAAAAGGTTGTTAACTCGGCGGTTAGCTTGTTTCTATGTTTCTTAAAAGCTGCGAGTTTACACGGTTCCCTCGTACGCAAGAACGCTTTAAAAAGTTTGGTTTGTTTGTTGATCATTTTCAAATGTTCAGGTCCCATCCAAGGCTTTCTAATTTTCTTTTTTTGCTTTTCGGTTATGCGAGGGAAAGCGGCATTATAATGGTGAAGAAATATTGATAAGAACTCGTCATAAGCGTCACTACCGTTGGTTTTGCTATAGACGGATGACCAGTCAGCATTTACGATATACCTACGGAAGGTATCCAGGTTTCTGCTTGATAGGCACCGATATGTTAATTTAGATTGACGTGTTTTTTCCCATGATGTAGAAGTAGAATACGCTATAAAAATGGGACAGTGATCACTAATATCATAGCATATTGTACCTGCCACTTGAATAGGTGTGTCTATATTTACAATGAAAAGGTCAAGGATGGATTGACCCGTGAGTGATACGCGAGTTGGGGTCGTGATGACATTCTTGTAACCGCATGAATTTATTCTGTTATTAAAATCACGGGCATGCGGGTTATCATCAAGCATATTTATATTGAAATCGCCCCCAATTAGCAAGCGATACCGATGAATTGATGCGAAATCTAATATTTCTTCAATAAAATCAAGAAAAACGTTCCGATTACCAGAGGGGGGACGATACACAACCGCAAACATTTCACTGTTACTTAGCAAACAAAGTCTCTAAATTTTTTACAAGTTATACTATCAAAAACCTGACAATCGGTAATGTCTGTGAATGTAAATATCTTGGCGTTTATTTTCACCAATCACTTAAATGGAATAAACATATTGACTACACAATTAATAAGGCCAGTAAAATGTTGTTTTTTATCCGTAGAAATTCCAAACACGCGTCCCGAGACGTAAAAGAAACTCTTTACTTCTTGCACGTAAGGTCAGTGCTTGATTATGCGTGCGTTATATGGGATCCCTACCAGCAGTATCTGATCGATAGATTAGAGAAACTTCAAAATCAAGCAGCGCGATTTGTTAGTAACAACTACGATCCATACGCTAGTATGACAGAGGTTAAAACCATGCTGGGATGGGAGCCCTTGAGCATTCGAAGGCAAAAATTCAGATTGAAGTTTTTCCATCGCATTTATTATAATAATACTGGTATTAATAAGAACGAGTATCTTTTGGGGCCAACGTATGTTTCAGCTAGGTGTGATAACTCTAGAAAAGTTTTTGAATATTCCTATAAAACAAACAGCTTCTGTCATTCTTTTTTTGTAAAGACAATTAGAGAGTGGAACTTGCTGCCTGATGATGTGGTGAGCACCTTGGACAACAGTGTATTTTTTTCTCGGCTGTATATCTAATCTGTGCGGACAAGTGATCACTTTGTGTTTTTTATGTATGTGTGTTATTTCCTGCCCCTCCTACAATAATGCCCTCGAGGTGATGTAGGTACTCTGTAAATAAATAAATAATCTGTTGTGATAAGCGTGAATTTTTCCAACACTTCGCGTGACAATTGCTGTTTAACATGCATCGCTACGCCACCGCCTCGCATTCCACTTCGGTTTATAAAGTAATGATTGTATTCATCCAAGACTAACATATCGCTATCTGTGTGATACCATGTTTCAGAAAACATAACAATGTCAAATCAGAAGTTGAACTCGTCAAGAAAAGTAGAAACTTGATCCTGCTTAGGCGCAAGAGATCGCGCGTTGACATGAACAAAAATTTAACCTTTTACTTAAAATTTAAACTGAAAACTCAATTAAAATGGCTTTTATCAGCTGCCACCAGTCTAACACAAACAAGGGTGAAAGACCTGCATTTTAAGGATATTATGATAATGCAATTTATGCAAAGGTGTAAGCGAGCTTGACAAGAATGACGAAAATAATCACTGGAGAAGGGAAACTAAGTGGTGAGAGGACAAACACAAATCTCCAACACAGCTGTGTTTGGAGATTTGTGTTTGTCCTTTGTCCCCTTGTTTCCCTTCTCCATGGATTATTTTCGTAATTCTTGACCAGCTCGCTTGCACCTTTGCATTAATTGCATTATCTGCATAACCTTAAAATGCAGGCCTTTCACCCTTGTAGGTGTTAGACTGGTGGCAGCTGATAAAAGCCGTTTTCTCCACTGGCGTTTAACTCCTGGTTAGTTCAGTTGGTAGAGCGCTCCAGTGGAAATGGAGAGGTACTTAGTTCGGTACCAGGACAAGGTAGATTTTTTCGGTTGCGCACCAGTCACCTAGCTGCATTTGGAGATTTGTGTGTGTCCTTTGTCCCCTTTGCTCCCCTTCTCCAAAGATTATTTTCGTCGTCACTTGTCTATAGCCGGCTAAAGCACATCGAAACGTTGGAGGCCTATAGCTTTGGTGACATAAAACACCATAGAGTCGGCTAAAGAAATTTTATTGGTCGCGAATTCATAAATTTAGGGACTTATACCACTCTATAGCCGGCTAAGGCGCATTGAATAGTTCTGAATCTATAGCAATGGGGACATACACTTTTCTCGCTAAAGGAAATTGAATAGTCGTGAGTCTATAGCTATATTATGTGCGAGGCTATAGCATATTTAATGGCTTCTTATGACTAACCACAGAAGGCTATATACGGTGATAGTTTATCATAATATTTTGCCTAAACGTCTATAGACCATCTTTTTATGAGATGGCGCTACCCATAACTTTTGAATTAGATAATGGCTCGTTCTGAAACTCTGCCATCTGGTCCGAACCGCTAGTGCTACGTTCGGGGGGAGGCAAATTGTTCTGTGACGCGTAGTTTAGTTCTGCAATAAAAAAAAATATTGTGCAGCTTTTTTATGATATTTTTAGATACAAAAACTTAAACATTCATCGTTGCTAGCAAGTTATCAGTAAAAAAAAATCTAAACTGCAATAGGCAACACAAAGCCGGATGGAGTGTTGTAATCTCAATGATAAGCTCCTGATAAAAACAAATCTTGATGTGTAGAAGCCGGTTTTTTAAACTATACCTGAGGCCATGTATAAGTATTCCGCATATGTCAGAAGTGCTAACTGAACTCCAAGTCTTTGATGTAGACATCATCACTTCGTTGCAGCATCCACATTTTTGATGTCATTAATCTATCTCCACTTAGGAGGTTATCCACAGGTGTCTAATTCAATACTCGAATTGACATTTCATGATGATCACTTTTATTTCTGGGTCGATCGACGTCGATGTTTGAATAAGGCCCTTCCAAACCAGATAACGGAGATGACTGCGCTAATGGCCGAAAATATGTGGAGAAGATCGTCGTATTTTCCCATGTAGTCCTTGAAGTAACCTGAAACAAAAGATGCAGGAAAATTTGAAAAAAAAGAACAACAGTGTCTTTCTGCATGGTGTATCTTCAATACTATCATTATTTCATTATCGTGAGGATTTCTAAAGCATAAAACGATATGCTTGATTTGGAATTAAATATGAGATTATCTTCAATGCTTAATATATCCATCCAAGTGGGGATGGGAGGTAGAAAAATAAGCTGCCATTTCGGTTTGAGGAGACCTCTACCTCCCCTTACAGTCAGTGCAAAACAGGGACATCTGCCAATGCACATGCCGAACCAAAACAATTAATAAGATACATTTGAATTAGATTAAACGCGATTGAAAATAATACTAGTTACGTCCTAAATGACTTTTTTTTTACATTTTCATCCTCATTCATAAACGACATCACTCGTCGCCAAGAGTTGCTTAATATTTATCTTGAAAATCTGAAACACTGAGAGTTTACTTTGTCTTTAGTTTTATTAAACAAGGAGGAAACATGATAATTAAATTGTTGCTTCCCGTAATTTTAGGTTTGTTTCCAGATATTTGTTCTCGGTGCAGCTTCTCTCTTTAAATAGGCTCAAGTAACTTGAAGTAATATAACGTATTAGGCTTTTATCATAGCATATTGCTTTAAACAGTGGGTCTGTACGCAAGTCTCGTAAGTTACTGTGAAAAGTTTCAAGCATGCGAAGTATCCGTTTTTGAAGGACCATTGGCCTGTTCAGATGAGATCATGCACGGGAGTCCGGGCGTATCTCTTTTTATATGTTATTCTTTAGCATGTGTAGGAAACGTAATCAAAAAGATGCTGCAAGAAACAACATGGTTGGTGACACCTAGTACAGAAACTGCAAATGTAAAAAATTAAAAATATTTTGCAGTTATAGTAGATTATGGGAGCTATTTATTTAAATGTGTAAAGCATTGTGGAGGGTATATGTTTTGCGTCGAAAATGCGCAAACATGTCTCCTTTGACGTTTTGTCACTAGATTTCTCAGCCGTTGTTAAAAAAAGAAGTTGAGTAGCTTCAACATTAACAAATATGTCACATATGCTTACTAAACCGTTATTTCAAATAATATATAAATCATTTCTTTATCTGAAAATTGGATGTTTTTATGTCACTCAAAACGTCTTCTAAATTATAGAGTTAAGTAATTTCAAGGGGCAATAAAACAAAAACAAAAAACTTAAATTTTTTTAACTTTAGAGTGATAGATCTCTACCATACTCTTGTGGCGATTCATAGAAACATGATACATCATTCTGTTCCCTTCAAAGTTACAGCGCTGCAATGCTTGTACCTTCCGCCCCGGCATTTTTGCCTAATGCCTGAGAGGGGATTATCATTTGATTCCATGTATTTTATAACTAAACATTTTTTTGCTGCATTTGGGTATTAGACTCAAGTTGAAGCATTCTACTAATTAAAAAAAATACCCGCGTGTCTCAGCCTTTTTATTTATTCAACCAATAAGTCTGTTTTGTCCGTAAACGGTACATATTCTAGGTGCTTTAGACAACTTTTTCTACTTGTAATCGCTACAACTACCTTTTTTTTTTTAAAAGAAAGTATTAGAAAGATGAGAACACTGGTGCATATTATATGCAAATACTTATATTTATATAGGCAATGAAGTCGAAATGTTTGAGCCACCGAGCTCGTTAAACTGCTATTTGTTACGATTGTATGTCCGGCTGGCAGAGGAAAACCTGTGACTTCACAGGCAGACTTTCACTAAGACGTCCGTTAAGATTTAAAAAAAAATACTGGTAATTTTTTTTAGTAAAACATATAAAATTTAAAAAGGTAAAACAAAATGAGTAGAGATATTGGGCGCACTATCTGCCCACGTTGGCAGGAGGGTGTCTTGAAAATTCCGTTTTTAACCCGCTTTAAACCAGACTGACGTATTTCTCTAAGCACTCACATGTATTGAAATAATTCCCACGAGTGCGAGAAAATTGGTCAACTCCGAATGTGGCAAATAAGGAATGCACGAACTGATCAACGTTGTCTTACGAGAGCAGCATTCCGGAAGGAGAATTTGAAAGCCTTGTGGGGTAAGTCCAGTTACGGCTCTCTGATTATCTTAGTGGAGGTACATGGCATCGAGCTCTTTTTGAAAGAGCAAAAAAATGCTAGCGTCGGGTAGCGAAATGGCCGAGACGGTAAACATTGTACATAATGAAAACAGCGCAAACGACAAAGACGACATGAAGAAACCTACACGACAGGACGAAGCTGTGGTGTATGTTTCTTCACTTCGCCTTCGACCTTTGAAGTGTTTTCTTCACGTATGACAAAACTAGGTTTCAATTTATCCCAGCAGAACAGTCGATAATCACGTTGTCGGTGTGTGTAAACGATTGCGTTCTACCGATGCGGGAGATGTTTTCTCGTCTTGCGTGGTTCGACGTGACAGATCGAAAAACATAGCAAAGCCGCTACGCATAAAGACCCACACGACCTCCCATAAAATTAATTTTGAAGTCAGGAGGTTTGAAGGGCATCTGCTGAAACCGTTTCTCCACGTGCACGCAGTTTGCAGAGTTTGCAGAGTTTGCAGACTCACTAGCGGCACCGGTGCTAAGCGACACTTTTGTCAATATACTATCGTCCCCAGGAGCCAACGCTGGCGCCAAAAGCGAAATGCCACGAGCACTAAAAGCGACATGCCCAATACTAGCCGCACCGACCTAATCAGCGACTGATCAAAAAAGCGGCGGTTCAGAAAGTATGCAAACTCCTCTAGGTAGCTGTTGCCCCCTTCGTAAACCTAAAGAGGGGCTTTAGGGAACCAGAGACGGCATGGACCGCAAAGCACACGCAATTATCGCCTGTTTTCTCCTGGTGCACTTTTCTTTTCGAAGGAACTGTTTGACACATGCTTATACTTACTCTGCACGTTGCTTCATAAAAAAAAAGCTAATTACGAATTATCTTTCCTTCTTTCTTCCTCATGTCATGATTTCGGGAGGTCGCGGAGTTTTTAGATCGTGAGACAATACGGGCGCTGCGGTCATAAACAAACGAAGCGGTTGCCAGTGCACTGTAGCAGCGTCTTGACAGAACGTCTTCAGCCATAGCAGCAACGTACGGCGTCTGTAGTGCATTTTTTGCTTACTTAGTAAACACAAAATTAAGATAGCAAAACAGAGAAATGTTCGCAGTGTGTAAGATCCGAATGCCAATTCACCGAAGTGGATTGGGGAAAATCCTCCAGTTCGTGCATTTCCTATTTGTAGCCACATTCAGAGTCGACTGATTTTCTATTACTCGTTAGAATTATTGCAGCACAGGCGAGTGCTTTGCGGAATTCGTAAGTTCGGTATAAAGAGGGACAAAAGTCGGACTTCTCATTAAGCCCTCCTGCCAACGTGGGCAACTAGTGCGCTCGATAATTTTACTTGTCACTTTTTTTTAATCCTTTTTAAAATTTTATTGGAATAAATAATTACAAATATTTTTAACTTTAACGGACGTCTTCCTGAAAGTCTGCCAGTGAAGTCGCAGGTTTCCCTTTGTCAGCCGGACGTACAACCGTCATGAATAGCAGTGTAACAAGTTTGAGCTGAAAAAATTCCCACTTCATCGAGTTATAGTAGCAATTACAATTGTTTTCTTCACGCTTTTGTGAAGGTATTGTTTTAATTTGTATAATACTTGAACTTGAGCAATATATCGGGATACAGCACACAAATATATTTAGTCATAAAATACACGGAATGAAAAGATAATATTGTCTATGGCATTGGGCAAAATACCGTCATGTAAGGTACATATTGCAGCGCTGTAAGTTTGAGGAAACAGAATGATGCAACATGTTTTTTTTTTTTTATGAATTAACAAGGTGTATTTGAGAGCTATCAATATAAATTTTAGAAAAACTGAAGGTAGTTTTTTTAAGGTGCCCCTTAAATTGACTAACTTTGTACTTTTGGACGAATTTGGAGACACATAAAACTTTTAATTTTTAAGATAAAGCAATGATTTAAATATCATTCGAACGAACGTTTTAATTATATTATGACAAAGTTTAATGTTATAGCTAATAAATGTTTTTAGATAATGTCCTTGAAATCTAGTGACATAACGTCAAGGGAGCCATTTTTGCGCATTTTTCACGCGAAATTAATAAGCTCTACAATGCTGTACATATCTGAAATAATAGTTTCCATAATCTGTTATAAGTGCGAAGTATTCGGGTATTGTTTTATTTGTAGCTTGCGTACTGGTGTCACCAAACGTGACATAAACGAAAACTTCAAAACTCGAATATGCCGTTCTCAACATTTTCCCTCATTCAAATGCTATGTTTTTTGCAAAATCTATTTTCTTACGTTATTTACACATTTTTAAGGGTAATATAAAAGACATAACCAAAAACAAAACGATTCGTCAATTCTTGCGTACATTATCTTACACAAACAGAGCCTATTATTTTATTATAGTTCGTCATTATTGTGGTACCCAATACTAATGCACCGTACGATATTTTTGAGTTACATAAATATTAATATAGGACCTTTCTTACCATAGAGGAAGTATTTTCTAATTGTGTACATATATCGTATTGATATAAATAGTTCAGAACAAAGTTTCTGCATAAGCGTCTACCAGCTGAAGTCCACACTAAACCATATACCTAGGAAATTGTGCTCTTTTATATGCTCTAACTGCATTCCATCAAAATTAAGAAGTATTAAAAAATTCCCCGCTGAATTTAGCGGAAAAATTTCCCCGCTAAATGTAGCAGAAAACTTTTCCCGCTAAATTTAGAGAAAAAATTTCACCGCTAAATTTAGCGGAAAAAATTCCCCGCTAATTGTAGCGGAAAGAATTCCCCGCTAAATTTTGCGGAAAAATGTCCCTTGAAATTTAGCGGAAAAATTTCCCCGCTAAATTTAGCGGAAATAATTTTCCGCTATATTTAGCGGGAAATTTAGCGAAACTTTTCCGCTAAATGGGAGGCGAGCAGGAGAGGAGAAGGGGAGGGTACGGATGAAGAGGAGCGCATACCCTCCTCTCCGTACCCTCCCCTCCTCCTCCTCGAGAGCTTCGCTCTAATTCGGCGTTACAGGGGACTGTAAACGTCTTTCTTTTTTTTTTTAGCTTGATCTTGTAATTTGTGTCGCTTAAGACAGCTATCAAGGTATTCTAAGTATCCGTTGACCAATATTTGTAATATATTTTTAGAGTGTGCTTTAAGGAACGCATTCGTATCGTCTGAGTAAATGACTAGTCCTCGGGAACCCTGCATGTTTGCCATAACCTTTACATAAATACAAAAATAACAAGGGGACTAGAATTATTCCCTGCGGCACTCCGTGTCGTAGTTGTAATTTATCAGAGGCTACTTCATTTAAATGCAGAAATAGATATTGATTCCTTAAATAACGTTCAATTAGCTTTAATGCCACGTCACGTATCCCACAATACTGAAGTTTAGTCAGTCAGATATTGGACTGTATCGTGTCAAAATCTGTATGCGAACAAAAAACCAAAACGAATGCGTAAAATGTATCTTTAGTATTCTTTTAAATTTTTTTCTTTAGTTGAGTAGGGCTCGTTTTGTACAATTGTGTTTTTTAAATTCATATTGGGACACATTTATTATATTATAGTTACAAAAAAACTCCTCTTATCTGGTATAAATTACATGTTGAAACATTTTTCAACATCAAAAACAAATGAAGGACCTTTACAACACACTGTAACGCCAAATTAGAGTGCAGCTCTTGTGGAGGAGGAGGGGAGGGTACTGAGGGGAGGGTATACCCCTCCTCACTCCTCTCTCTTCCTCACCTCTTCATCCTCCCTGCTACACCTCCTCCCTCCTACTTCCCTAATCCTCCCTCCTCCTCCCCTCTTCTTCCTTCTCTTCCTCCTCCTCCCCTCATCGTTCTACCTCCTCCCCTCCTTTCCTCGTCCTCCTCCTCCCTCCTCCCCTCCTGCTCCCTCCTACTCCTCTTCTCCTCGCAGCTCAAGCCAAAAACGGACGCCTAGGAGCTTCACTCTAGGAGGGCCACGAGTGAGACCCGCGCGTTGCATCATGGGACGTTTCCCATATGCAACGCGCGGGACCCTCGTGACGTCACTCGTGACCCCCGTGATGTCACTCGTGATGCCACGGGAAAACGGCACCGCGACGAAACCTCACCCTGGTGACGTCACCCGTGACGTCACCAGGGCGACGGGTGACGTTTCGGCATTTTGCCGAAACGTCACCACGCCGAAACGTCACCGCAGTGCAATATGAGACGTTTCCCATAATGCACCGCGCGGTCCCGAAACGTCACCGTGCCGAAACGTCCTTGCGTTTCGGCACGTCACCATGCCGAAACGTCGCCCTCGTGACGTCACCGGTCACCCTCGTGATGTCACGAGTGACGTCACGGCGGTCCTGCGCGTTACATTATGGGACGTTTCCCATCATGCACCTCAAGGAGGTTTCGGCACGGTGGACATCGGCGTCGGCGGTTACGTCGACGCCGACGCCACTCATGCCGGAAACGGGCGCCTAAGAGCTGCGCTCTAAAATACACAATACAACATGAATTAAGGAAAAAACTTCGCGTAATATTATTGCTTGTATTGATTTAATGATTCATAACCTGTATTTAAAACTATGTACTATACTATACACCATTTCAAATTTTCGCATATATTTGTGGGAAAGAGGTGTCACGTAACGTCAGGTGACGTCACTTGAGTATACACCTTGGGGAAATCGACGGCACGTGACCTATGCCTCAACTCAGTCTCCCCGTTACTTTTATTGGGAAAATTAAAGTCATGTGGCAAAACCATCAATTCAGTTTTCCCGCTAAATTTAGCGGGAAACTGATGTCACATGACCTATACGCCAATTCAATTACCCGCCAAATTTAGCGGAAAAATACACGTCTCGCGACCTATACACCAGTTCAGTTTCCTCGCTAAATTTAGCGGGGGAAATCGACGTCACGAGGCCTGACGTCACGTGACCTATACAACCATTCAGTTTCCCCGCTAAATGTATCGGGAAAATAGGGAAGGTGACACACCTTTTCCCTCACCATTTTTTTCAGCAATTCCCCATAATGCATTTCATGGGTTATTAGACTGAACGTAACGGTCGCCGCCAATTTTTCAGACACCGACACGTCTCGATCTATTGTACCTGCCCGACATACTTTTTGGCGTTTGTTTACATTTTAAATATGTGATTAATTGCCATTGCTCAACGAATCACCATTAACCCGAGAGTGGATTGTTGGTTGGATAAGAGAATATTAGAACATATAGGCAAGAAGAGATTTCCAGCTGCCGCTTTGAACAAAAAACAATTACGAGTATTTGAAGAGCACAGGCAGAACCTTACTTTTATAATAAAATGAAATTTTTATCAACTATTTTTTTTTATGAAAGTAACCAGTATTTTTTGGACAAGCCACCCTTAGCAAAAAGAGGCCGTACTTGAAACGAATTTGAAATATATTGAATATGAATATTCATTTTGTATTCATTCTGTATTATTTTGTCCGCATTCGAAATACGCACGTAATGTATTAAAAATATATCATAAATATTGATCAGAAAATATTTTAGATATACCGAAAATATAATTCCTTCCCCCTCAAGATGTCATTTGTGTCCTAAAAAGCGGCTACACAATTTTTTTTTATTTTTTTGTTAGTAAATGCATTTTTGTGTAGTACTTGAAGACTCTACTAAATACATCCCACAACTACACATCAGAAACGAACACAAACACAAAGACCACGACGCACTGGACACCTGAATCACAGTCCCGTTGACTGCTCTAGTGCCTTATATAGCCTACATATTTAAGGTAATCATTTGGCCGGTGACCAGCTCTGCACTTATTAAGGTTCTAAGTATTCTATCTTCTCCTAGTGAGTCTGTCAAATGAGAAACAGTGTTTTGAAGTTCGTGGACGATATCTCTTACTAAAAAGCATTGGTACAACTAATAATAATTTGGCGTTTGGCGCAGTTGCTAAAACAATATCCACAAAAACGACTTCTAGAAGAAATGTTATTGCTTCTCTGCATAGCACCACTCAGGATGAAGCGAGTCAAGCTAGTTTCTTCACTTTAAAATAGTAATTTTGCTTTTTTTTACTAGTTGACTATTTAATACGGTCATTAACGTCACTATATTAAAGACACTACTCACATCACATACAATGGCGAGTATACACATTCAGTGAACTAACGCATGCGCTAACACAATTCCACGCCAAACATATCTGCTCACTGCTCTTGCTGAAGCTTTCCAGCATCAGCAAGTATTGTGGTTGTAGTTCCCGAACCCCGTTTGTGATTGGTGTGCAAGAAACTCATCAGGTGTGTTCTTGATAGAAAAAAAAACAATAACATAAACTTCTCTGATTCATCAGTTTGATGCTGCACAACTCAATTGACAAACTAATCAAATGTTGTATTTAGGCAGTTCAATGTACTCCACATCTGCTTGAAGTGAATTTCTGATAGGCAAGCTTTTCATACTTTGGTAGTTTAAGTCAAACTACCAAATGCATGAAATAAACTAATATTTTAAGAAATATAATTAAAAGGTATTTTGTGCCTACTAATTTAGTATTTACATATTTCAGAACGCATGAAGAGGACTTCAAATGTAGTTTAAATAAAGGCATTTTAAAACTATTTTCAGAAATATATTTTAGAACTAAGTAAAAAAAAAAGAAGTGTGTATTTTCGGTATATTTTTTCTGTACTTACAATTATGAGCTGTACTTCAAATATACTCAAATTAGAATGTGGTATATTTCAAACGTTTTAGTTTTCGCTAAGGGCACCGACAAGGCCATATTGATTTCCCAGTTTAACAGCATTTATTTGAAACAGTACTTAACAGTAAACAAGTAAATTGAAGATATGTTTAAGAGAATACTATACATGATGTACCTAGAACCGGAGGCCTGGTCATCAAGAGTAGTCCCATGGAGGCAAACACACCTCCCATCATGATGGGGAGTGACTTGCCCCCGAAGTCATCTTTAAGAAGAGGGGCCGGTAAAGGGGCCAGTATGCCTTGGCTGAGTCCTAAGAGTAAAGCACTCGGTAGTAGGGAAACCATTGACTGAGACCACGCCAACGCTTCAAATGCGGCGGCACTTCCAAAAAAGCCCAGTGCCATGGCGCCTTGCACGGTAAAGTGTCCTCGATCAATAATAAAGCCACAAGAAAGTCGCATTAAAAAGTCTCCCAGAGAGTATACATGCTGGAGATAGATGGCCTGATTAGGTACGACAGCTCGGTCGCGTGCCAAATCAACATGGACAAGAAAGTATGTCGTCATAGTGTAAAAGTAGACGGCGTACGATAAAGCATCAAAAAGAAAACACAAGTTGCAAAAGGCCTTCAGAGCCTCTATGACAACTGGGTTAGTTTTCGAAGGTTTCACGTCAGTCTCGTCAAACTCCGATAGGGTAGACTCGGGGTACAGCCTTTCAAGGCATTTCTCACTGTTCGATTCTGCATTCTGCATGCTTGCCGACGTTTCGTGTTCCTTGAAAATCTCTTGCTGACCTTCGGGGCTTGGAAGCATCGCTTTGGGACTCTCACTTCGATCCTGTAACGGTAATTGTTTTTGAGCGACTGCTAATTTTGATTTTTTTGTGGTGGCCCATGGGGGACTTTTCAAAAATAGGGCAGCCGGAAGGCTATTTAGGGTCATGGCTCCAATTATTAGGAAAATCTCCAGAGCACCAAGTTCTCTGAGAATGAAGTTCGCCACGTCGGGTAGGAAGAATGCGCTGATGCACTGGCACGACCAGGCAATGCCGTTGGCTGTACCGTACCATCGCTTGAAGTACTGGCTGGAAAGTCCATTTGTGACAAGAAAGACGCCTGAGAGCGATGCACCTGGAAAACAATGTTCGTTTTAGTCCAGCGAGAAACATGTGAATATGATTTATTCAGAACCTCTAGTGTTAACTTGTAAAGAAAAAGACAATTTGACGCAATAAAAACATGAAATGTCACAATCATTTTTTTATATATTTCAACAAACAACATGTGTCTTCAAGACACAACACTCTAAAAAAAGCCCGTGCGTCTGCTTTCCCGCACAACATTCGGAGAGCCAATCACCGCAACTTACGGAGGGAGCTCAGCGAATGACAATGCCGAAACATATGTTTAGACCAAAAAACGCAGTCTGAGTTGTGACATTAAGCAATGCAAGCGTGACGTTTTGCATTGCTTAATGTCAGAACTCAGACTGCGTTTTTTTTTGTCTAAACATATGTTTCGGCAGTGTCATTTGCTGAGCTCCCTCCGTAAGTTGCGGTGATTGGCTCTCCGAGTGTTGTGCTTGAAAGTAGACGCACAATTTTTTTTTTTTTTTAGAGTGAATTGCAATGCGTTAATAGCTGCCTTAAGCAGGTTCAATTGATATATATATACATATCAATTGAACCTGCTTAAGGCAGCTATTAACGCATTGCAATTCACTCTAAAAATATGTATATATATATATATATATATATATATATATATATATATATATAAATATATATCCGCTCCGCGCGTGCGGCGGCGGCGGCGGAGCTCCGCATGAGCACGGCGCACGGCGCCGCGCGCTCCGCATAATGAGCACGGCTCATTATGAGAGCCGCGCGAAGCCGCCGCGGCGCGGTCCGCCGCCGCCGCGCCCGCCTCGTCCGTCCTCGCCGGTCTGCGCATTCCAGAGGAGTGACGTCATAGCCACGGCAGACGCACTGGCACCGCCGCGTGCCCAGCTGGTGCGCCTCCGTTGCGCAGTAGCCAAGTCTGACGCTGCACCTGAGCCGCTTGATAGCGCCTCTCATTTTGTGCGCATAAGCTCACGCTACGTATGTCCTGGCATAGCCGAGCTAAGCCACCGCAATTTTTTTTCTTTTCCCCGATACAAAAGAGAAACTTTGTTACTGTCTACTCGCACGGATGTAAAATTGTATAAAACATATATTCACACAAGAGGGGCCGACAGAGCTATTGTTTGTGACTTACGCAACTACTGCCAGTTTTGTATCTTAACGGAGGCGCTTCTATGAAACCAGGAATCGAATCTCCATTGTTGGCTCACGACGCATTCTACACGTGATCGCGCACGTTTCTATTGATTTACTGTAGCAGCCGGCCACGCGCCGCCATTTGCTACCGCGCCCCTACTGGCTTGAAGTGTGCCGTCGCGGCGGCGTGCTGCAGTTGTGGCGACGTTTCGTCGTTTTTGGCTCAAGTGTATTCCATATGAGGCACCTTGGCGGCACTTGTAAAATCAAGATAGCTCATCGAGCGCGTTAAGAGTACAACTGCTTCATTTAGCATTCTATGCTACATATACATTGAAAGTGGTCTTGGCAACATATAGTTTGCCACAGGAGCCGGCGTGCATCTGGTAGTGTGTTGAACTTCCTCCGGCAAATAAATGCAACTGACCCCTGAATGGCCCTCTCTTCGTCCCCTCGTAACTCGTGGCTGCTGTTGTTTCCACGAAGCGTCAGGATGAAAAGCAGCATAGAACGGAAGAAAGCGTCCGCTACTGCAGTGTCATCACCATGATCGCGGTATGACAAAAGTGTGATATCACTTTTCATGGTAATAAAAACCCTAGACTCAGGAACACAGAAGGGGACGAACACAACACGACGTCTCAAGTTACACAGATAAAGTTACAAAACGTTACACAGATAAAGAATTCGCCTTCCAGCCACCTTGGTAATAAAACATCCTTTCATAAACAAGCAACTATGTTGAGAACAGAAGGGGAAGAACACAACACAACGTCTCAAGTTACACAGATAAAGTCACAAAACGTTACACAGATAAAGAATTCGCCTTCCAGCCACCTTGATAATAAAGCATTCTTTCACAAACAAGCAACTACGTTGAGACGTTGTGTTGTGTTCGTCCCCTTCTGGGTTCCTTAGTCTCGGGTTTTTATTACCATGAATCATCACCAGCTCGCTTGTTTTTAAGTATTATTGTAATATCACTTTTGTCAGGCCTCGATAACAAAAACGTGACGGCGGCAATCGAAGGATTTAAAAAGAGAACGCGGTAACCACCTAAGTCGTAGACGCGTTTTTAAAAGATTACACAGATAAAGAATTCGCCTTCCAGCCACGTTGGTACTAAAACATCCTTTCACAAACAATTAAGAACTTAGGGCGCAAACGAGCTGGTGAAGGTTTAACATAATTTAAGAGAAAACCCGAGACTGTGGAAAAGACAAAGGACAACACAACACCCAAAGTCTCAAAAGAGACTGTGTGCTGCGTTCTCCTTCGTTTTTTCCTCGGTCTCGGTGTTTTGACTAAAATCATTTCACACATGGCTAAACACCTAAGCCGAGAGAAAGAAACTTTTAGCGGTTGTAAATGAAGAAGTGTGACGGTGTGTATGTCAGAGTTAATTCTTAGTGTTGGCATCGGTTCTAGCTTCTCAACAATGCACAGGCCTATACAGGTTAGAAACTGAATGATAAAAACGATTCAATATGAAGGCACTACACAAAAAACATCTTAGTCAGTGTGGCCAATGCCGCCAAGATTTCAGCAAAAGACTACTTACTGAAGATATCAATCCCCTACAGGGTAAGAAATATGCTGTCGCCTTTGGGACGACCGGTTTATATCCAAATTACTCAAATAATTCGTCGAGAAAAATGTTTTGCAGTTATGTATGTATTGCAAGCTGAAAACAAACGCTGGAAAAAAACTTGTCGGGACACAGAACGAAGACATTTTGTAAGGTAGAGGTCATGAACGGGTAAAGGCTAGTACTGAAACAACCGTCAAGCTCAAAAGACTAGGTTTCCAATGTTTTGCTCTGAATTTTAGATTTTTGTTTCTCAGCGAGAGTGCCCTCTTTCGCCGATATTCTGGTACGTAATGGCACAAACGTCTTCAAACATGGAAATTAGAAACGTTCCCTGGAGTACGTTTTCTCATCCTTCTGTTCGGTGGGGTTCAAGTCTGATTCTGTGTGACTTACAGTATTAGATGCAATTGCCAAGAGACACGGATCAAAGTCCAATGTACAAAAAGCGAGGAAACAAACTCAGCCATCTTCGGTTATGGCGCTGTTCATCTCGCTCTTTTTACTGTTTTGTTTTTACTCTGTTAATCCGTATTGACGCGTTGCTATGATTAAGTTTGTTGTAAAGGTTTAAATAGCGACTATTTTCAAGGCCTCACCGTGTAGAACACCGTAAAATAAAGTGATGAATAACACAGATGGGGCAAAGTAGCAGAGCGTGATCCCAATAGATGTCAGCACCGTGCAACCAACCAGCACCACGTGGTAGGACCAGATCTCGCTCAGGTATCCACACAAAGGTCCTGAAAGGTATTAGTTCAGTAATATTTAGTACCCGTTTGACTACTCCGTATGGTGCTACATGCGCACATTCTAAAGCACATTTACTTTTTTCTCTCTAAACAACAGAACATTTCGATGTAGGCTGCTTTTTTAAGTTACAGAGTAAAAGGGAATAGAAACATCCAACCGTATTGTGATCTCAAATAGGCGATTATAGGGCAGTGTATTCGCATATGCTCATGAATAAATTTCCGAATCTTCAATAAATATCTATTATGGTAGGAAACGACCACCTGTAACAGATGCTAATAAAAAGGTTAAGTAAATTTAATTCTGCTTTGTGAAATTCGCAAAGGAAGATACTGTCCTTTAAACGTATCGCGCTTTCAAAACCCATATAAACACACCCATTACAATTAAGCAAGTTTATATACTGAAAACCATATACTGAAAGAGAGTAAAGACAAAACAAAGGGGCATATAGCAGAGAAGAGTGGCTACCACTTTTAATGCAGTCTAAAGTTTATCTGTTCTTGTATGAAAACAGATTTTGAAATTACTACGCATTTGCATCAAGTCTGAGCTGGCATTACGATAGAAAGGTGGGCTAGTGCTACATCGCTTGGGGAATAAATGCGCCGAATAAACGGAGACCAAGAAGTATGCAGAGGTGAAGGGTCAAAAAGATTGCCAATGTGCACATCACTTGGAAGAAAAGCAAGCAATAAACAGAAACCAAGAAGTAGACAAAGACGAAGCCCTGGCACTGCGAGTTGTCATGCCTCAGTACACTAAACCGAAATCAATCGTTTGTTTAATATTTGAGAGCACACGTTGGTATCATCTCGCCTTTTAGAAATTAAGCATGTCTACTTTTGTTAAATATTGTTTTGCATAGACGTCTTCTGAAAGGCACTTTTATCATATTGTTTGCATATCAATATTTTGTAAGTTTGAGTGAAATTTCATGCTCAGCTTTGCAAAAAATAATATTTTTCGCGAAAATAGGTTTGGACGTTTTTCGCATTACCAAATTCAATAGGTTTAATTACTTTGAGAATGCTCACTTAGTCGCATTCTCTAAAAGGCGTTTTTTATATATAGTTCCCCTTAGCAAAAAGAGGCCGTACTTGAAACGAATTTGAAATATATTGAATATGACTATTCATTTTGTATTCATTCTGTATTATTTTGTCCGCATTCGAAATACGCATGTAATGTATTCCAAATATATCATAAATATTGATCAGAAAATATTTTAGATATACCAAAAATATAATTCCTTCCCCCTCAAGATGTCATTTGTGTCCTAAAAAGCGGCTGCACAATTTTTTTATTTTTTATTTTGTTAGTAAATGCATTTTTGTGTAGTATTTGAAGACTCTACTAAATACATCCCACAACTACACATCAGAAACGAACACAAACACCATGACGCACTGGACACCTGAATCACAGTTCCGTTGACTGCTCTAGAGCCTTATATAGCCTACATATTCAAGGTAATCATTTGGCCGGTGACCAGCTCTGCACTTATTAAGGTTCTAAGTATTCTATCTTCTCCTCGGGAGTCTGTCAAATGGGAAACAGTGTTTTGATGTTCGTGGACGATATCTCTTACTAAAAAGCATTGGTACAACTAATAATAATTTGGCGCAGTCGCTAAAACAATATCCACAAAAACGGCTTCTAGAAGAAATGTTATTGCTTCCTGCATAGCACCACTCAGGATGAAGCGAGTCAAGCTAGTTTCTTCACTTTAAAATAGTAATTTTGCTTTTCTTTTCTAGTTGACTATTTAATACGGTCATTAACGTCACTATATTAGAGTCACTACTCACATCACATACAATGGCGAGTATACACATTCAGTGAACTAACGCATGCGCTAACACAATTCCACGCCAAACATATCTGCTCACTGCTCTTGCTGAAGCTTTCCAGCATCAGCAAGTATTGTGGTTGAAGTTCCCGAGCCCCGTTTGTGATTGGTGTGCAAGAAACTCATCAGGTGTGTTCTTGATAGAAAAAAAAAAACAATAACATAAACTTCTCTGATTCATCAGTGGGATGCTGCACAACTCAATTGACAAACTAATCAAATGTTGTATTTAGGCAGTTCAATGTACTCCACATCTGCTTGGAGTGAATTTCTGATAGGCAAGCTTTTCATACTTCGGTAGTTTAAGTCAAACTACCAAATTATTGCAGTCAAAATGTACTTAGGGTATAACAGAACAGTATTCACGATTTCTAGGTATTTTAAGAGCATTCTGCACATATATTTGATCGCTGCCTTTTTTTTAGGGTTGTAGTATATTTTGCATGAAATAAACTAATATTTTAAGAAATCTAATTAAAAGGTATTTTGTGCCTACTAATTTAGTATTTACATATTTCAAAACGCATGAAGAGGACTTCAAATGTAGTTTAAATAAAGGCATTTTAAAACTATTTTCAGAAATATATTTTAGAACTAAGTAAAAAAAAGAAGTGTGTATTTTCGGTATATTTTTTGTGTACTTACAATTACGAGCTGTAATTCAAATATACTCAAATTAGAATGTGGTATATTTCAAACGTCTTAGTTTTCGCTAAGGGTCACTGCTTTGCCCCAAGAATAACAGACACATATAAATTAGTATTCGAAATTACGTGTTCGGTGTATTGTTTTTTCGAAGTTACTGAAATCCAAAATTTGAACTGAGGGGCTGGGAATTGCGAAAATAATCCCTGCAGAGGGGGAACAAGGGCGATAAATGGCAAACACAAATCTCAAAACACAGCCTGACTGGTGCGCTACCAAAAAAATTCGATTGGTCTTAGTATCAAATTAGGGACCTCTCCATTTCCAGTTTCGGTCGCGCACCAGTCACCTAGCCGTGTTTGGAGATTTGTGTTTATAATTTTCCCCCTAGTTCCCCTCTCCAGTGGTTATTTTCAACAATCTTGTCGAGCTCGCTAGAACCTTTGCATTATCTGAATTCTCATTGGGCTGGGAAGATCTTCTCGGAGCACTGAAAACGTGCAGTCAGCTATTTTGATATGGGACAGTAAGGGGGAGCTTGCAAAAACTTTGGTGGTTTGAAATCAGCGCTGGTTAAGCTCACGCCAGCAAAAAGCAAAAGAACAACACAAAATACTCTGGTTTTTAAACTGCCCGCTTGACTCGAGAGTAATATAACATGGGACAACATCCCGTTGGAGAGCGCGTGAAGGTTTGAATGTTGCTTTTGAAATTACCATCATTCTTAGTTTCCTTACTAGCTCTTTTTAACTTAGAGGTAATAAATATCCTACCATGATGAGTAAATCCTGCAGTGTGTTTTAAATATGTGTGCTAGTTTGGGTAGCTTAAAAAAACCGCCCGAGTTTCGTCTTAAAAATGTACTTACAACTATTAGTCTTATAACTGGCGATTAAAATTATGCCACTCTGCAACAAGACAAGCGGAAAATATAGTTGTAACCACCTAGTAAATGATAGTGTAAATATTGTGAAGAAAATATTTTATTCGAAACAGCTGCTGTATTATATCCGCCTTTAATGCTTCTTTCTTCTTTTATATTGACGAATCAAAACTACACTTCACCCTTTGACTAGTAACTGATGGTTTCCACATTATGGACACATATAGTGTTCAGTAGACTAAATACAAGGATACCGCTCTTAAATGTCAGTACATGAACAAGTTTAATACTCAATGCAGCGATGCAGGCGAGTTGGTTCGTGATAAATTGGTAGCAGCGCGCAAAAAAATACACAGACAGAGGAAGGAATTTGTAGTGTCATGATGCGGCCGCGCCGCTATCACTCTGATAACGCGACCGCGCCTATGTTTGTATTCTTCCTTGGGTTGACACGCGACTGTATAACAGGAACGTTTGTGGAATAAAAAGGGCTTTTTTTTCGCCACCAACAAGACATGGTGTCAGAAGTGGGCCCCGACAGCGGATAGGAGCACACCGAGGAGACTGGACGCATCGAGACCAACGGCGCCATGGCATCGCTCTAGCCGCCGCAACCCTTCGACTTCAAAAACGCGAACGACTGGCCGGCTTGGCTTGAAGAATTCGAGGACTTCAGCTTCACCACCGACCTCAACGAAAAGGATGAGGAAAACCAAGTAAGGACGCTTCTTTACACTATGAAAAGGAAGGCTCGAGAAATCCTAAGGTCTCTCGACGTAAAAGACGCTGATTTCAAGAATAACGCGCTAGTGAAGTCGAAGTTTCAAGGTTATTTCGTTCACACGAAAAACATCGTCTACGAGAGCGCTTGTTTTAATAGACGAAAAGAAGAGCACGGAGAGACAGTAGACCAGTTCATGACCGCGCTGCACAAGCAGGCCGAGAGGTGCGAATTCGGAACGATGAAGGACCGACTTATTCGCGACCGCTTTGTCGTAGGGCTCTTAGACTAACGTCTGTCCGAGACTCTGCAAATGGATCTGGATTTGACCTTAGCTACTGCGCTTGCCAAGGCAAGAACCAGCGAAACGGTCAAGAAACCCCAGAAAAAGACCCTCGCAAGAGAGAACGACAAGTAAAGTTCACGCCAAACACTTTGCGGGTACTGTGGGTATTCTGCCCATCAAAAGAGCGACTGTCCAGCCCGTCGCGAAGTGCTTGTTCTGCTACAGAATCGGGAAAGTCTGCCGCAAAAAGAAACTAAATTCCACCAAGCTAAACAGAATCTCGGTGGAAGCGTCAGACGAAGATAAGTTCCTTGGGACGGTGGACGGCGATCTCGCAAAGTCATCCGCACGCGCCCGCTTTGTCGATCTGCAGATAAACGGGTGCGGCTCGCGAGCAAAAGTTGACACTGGCGCGGAAGTAACCGTCGTCAGCGAATCTTTTTCCGGTCGACCCAAGCAGCTTATCAAAGCAGAAAATCTTCGTGGCCCAAACAACGAATCCCTGACGACGTTAGGAAAGTTCCAAGCAGAAATCATTTGGAAAGGGAAGTCGTGCGAAGCCACAATTTACGTCGTTCAAAACCTTCGAACACCGCTCGTGGGGCTCCCAGCCATTGACGCTCTAGGTATCGTCCGATTCATGGATGAAGTTGCCGTTGCAGAAGTCGACTACGTCGCTAAGTACCCGAAGCTGTTTTCCGGCATCGGCTCAATCTCCGATGAACACGCGATCCGGTTGGTACCCGGCGCTGTCAAGTAGCAGTGGAAACGCAGCGGAAAGTACCCATTCCAATGAGTCAAGCTGTAAAGAAGGAACTAGACAACCTGGAAGCGGAGGGCATCATCCGCAAAGTGAACACTCCCACGGCGTGGTGCGCCCCGATAGTACCTGTCCAGAAACCTTCGGGGGCAGTCAGGATATGCGTGGACCTAACTCATCTGAAGAAGTCTGTGCGACGACAGCGACTCGTTCTACCAACGGTGGATCAGGTGATGGGCTGCCTAGAAACCGCGAAGGTGTATTCGAAGCTGGACGCAAACTCCGGGTTCTACCAAGTGCGCCTGTCCGAAGAATGTCAAGAGCTGATGATATTTATTACGCCTTTCGGTCGCTACTGCTACAAGAGGCTCCCGTTCGGAATTACCTTAGCGCCAGAAATATTCCAAAGGAAATTCTCGGAAATTCTCGAAGGATGGAAGGAGTACAAAACTACATGGACGACATCTTGGTCTACGGGAGAGACAAGAACGAGCACGATCGTCACTTGGAAGCGGTTCTCAAGAGGCTCCAGGCAGCCGGAGTTACACTAAACCGGGACAAGTGCAAGTTTGCAGCCTCAAGGATTCGGTTCTTGGGCATGATCTTGAATGAAAAAGGAATCTACCCGGACCCAGAGAAGGTGCGAGCCATCAAGAACCTGCCCCAGCCGAAGACTACGTCGGAAGTCGGAGGATTCCTGGCGATGATCAACTACGGGGCAAGGTTCCTCCCAGAAGCCTCCGTGACGTCGGAACCTCTACTTCAACTGCTACAGAAGAACAGAGTTCGTCTGGGACAAAGCCCAGGAAGAAGCGTTCAGGAAGCTCAAAGAAGCCCTCAGCTCCGATACCTGCTTGGCAATGTACGACCCGGCATACCCGACCATCGTATCGGCAGACGCTTCTTCGTACGGAATCGGCGCAGTCATCATGCAAGACCAACCCTCGAGAGAGCGCAGGACAGTAGCCTACGCGTCACGGGCATTGACGAAACTCGAGATGAGGTACTCGCATATAGAAAAAGAAGCTCTCGCACTAACATGGGCAGCGGAGCGCTTCGAGGAGTACCTGAGCGGACTAACATTTCTTTTCGAGACCGATCACGAGCCATTGCTTCCTCCCCTGGGCCCCGATCAGATACTCATTGCCACCCAGAATACAAGGCTTTAGAATGCGAGTCATGCGATATTCCTTTAACATGACGCATGTTCCAGGGAAGAGTATCGCTACGGCGGACACCTTATCCAGGTCAAGGCTCAAGGATGCGGGCCACCGGGACTCCACCCTGACCAGGGTGGCCAGATGCGGCCGAGCGAATAAGCGAATAGTCGTCCCCAAACAAGCCCAAAAAAAGCGGCGTGACCTTCGTGAAGAAGCCCAAAACAAGCGGAAGTTCAATAAATGTACACATTCTTGAAAATGGTTTATTAATAATAAAATGAGAAAGAGAACTGGCTCAAATACGAAGGCGAACTCGCTCAAATACGAAGTCAGCGTGCCATGCCACTATCCGCCGGATAGTGGCATGGCACGCTGAGTAGCATGCAAGCTTGTGCTCCAGTTCTTTTATCGTTCTTTAAGGCGACGACTTGGTGAAGCCCATGGTAGTCAAACGTGCACTGGAAAGTGGCCGAGAGTTCCTCACGGGTTTTTCCGTTGCCATGTGCTGAACGAGGTCGGCATGATGAGCGCGGATCTCGTACTTGCACGCTGCTTCGACCACTTCGAAGCCATTTGGCGCAAAATACAATGGCCACTAGACACGACGACCGCGACTGCCGACTGGCAAGATGGGCAAGGCGCCAAAACATTTGTGAATAGATAGTAATTGTTTTGTACTTTGTGACGGACGGTAGGTTGCGCCACCTAACCGTGGCGCCAAACGGTCCTGCTGTATTTCGCGTTTTTGACGACAAACGCGCTGTCAATGAGCACGACGAGCAATAAAATAACAATATTTACGGGAAAAACGCGAATAAGCCCAAAAAACGCGACAAGCGACCGGAAAAATCTACAAGCGACTCGGTGAAAAAAGAAGCCCAAATCCGCTTATAATAAGTGGAACTGGCCACCCTGACCCTGACAGACGCCGAAGTTTCGTAGTTCGTCGCGGGTTCTTTGCAAGCACTCCCAGCGACCGAGTCTTTGCTGGAAAAGCTGCGGCTGGAGCAGAAGGCGGATCCGGGGTGCGCGGCCCTTTTCAACGTATGCCAGTCGACGTGGCCGCCCAAAGATAAGCTCCCTTTTCTTCTCAAGCCTTATTAGTGAGAAAGGGGCAACATAACGGACTGCGATGGACACTTACTGAACGGCTTTAGGCTGATCATCCCAAGGAGCCTCCGAAAAGAAATGCTAGCGCGCGTCCACGAGGGGCATCAGGGAATCGTCCGTTGACGCGCCAAAGCAAGGGAGTCTATCCGGTGGCCTGGCGTTAGCGCCGCATTGGGGGAAGCTGTCGCCAATTGCTCAAAGTGCGCCGAAGTAAGAGTGCAATTTCACGAGCCCACGCTTCCGACGACCGCACCCGAACTTCCATGTCAAGAAGCGGGCGTTGACTTACTTGAACTCAAAGGCTCTCAATACCTGGTCGCTGTCGACTACTATTCCAGATACCCCGAGCTGGCTCTGCTGGGCAGAGACACAACATCGGCTCGTGTCATCGAGCGCCTCAAAAGCTTCTTTGCACGACACGGAATACCAGGGATCGTCCGGTTCGACAACGGGCCGCAGTTCTCCTCATCCGCCTTAGAGGGGTTCTCGAGAGAGTACGGCTTCCACCACGTAACGAGCAGTCCTAGATACCCTCAGTCCAACGGAGAAGCAGAGCGCTCGGTAACTACAATCAAAACCTTAATAAAGAAGGCCAACGATGCTTATCTCGCCCTATTGAACTATCCTGAACTATTACAGTCCTGCCCAGTTGTTGACGAAGAGACGTCTACGCAGTAGAGTTCCTCGCCATTCAAGTTGGCTTGGGCCTAGAACCGTGGACCACGCAGACTGGAGACTGCGTGATGAAAGAAATCGGAAAAAACAAAAAGCAGACATCGATAAGCGTCATTCAGCGAGGTCTCTGCCTAGCCTTTCTGCAGGTCAGCGGGTCTGGCTTTCTGAAACAAGCACCGAGGCGAGGGTGGTCCAGGCATCCTCAACCCCAAGGTCCTACTGGGTCGAGAAGGACGACAACCTTCTGCGCATAAACCGACGCCAGCTGGTTGCAGTACTAGGGGAAACAGCCGGCCAGAACGTCTCAGAGCGCCGGGTTCCTGACAAGCCAACACCGGGTGGTCAAGACGGAAGCCGTCTGTCGGCTCCATCAGATAATCAAGTTTCCGACATACCAGACGACTCCGGAGAGTCTGGGGTGGCGCCTGTCCAGAGTCCCCAACGCCAGATCAGATAATCAAGTTTCCGACATACCAGACGACTCCGGAGAGTCTGGGGTGGCGCCTGTCCAGAGTCCCCAACGCCAGAGGCCGGTTCCAGCCAACGCGACGCCGCCTCCGCAACAACGGCAGTCTCTCTTCGGTCGCCTAATTAAAAACTCCGAAAAGGCTCGGAATTAATGATTAATTGTTTGTGTAAGCTAGCTGACCGTAAGAACGTACGTTGTTGTGAAAAGGGAAGATGTAGTGTCATGATGCGGCCGCGCCGCTATCACTGAGAACGCGACCGCGCCTATGTTTGTATTCCTTGTTTGATTGACACGCGACTGTATAAAAGGAATGTTTGTGTAATAAGAAGGGCTTTTTGTTGCCACCAACAAGACAGGATCGGCGCTTGTCCTGTCCATTCCTCCCTTTGTTTGTGTGTTTTTTGCTCGCTCCTACCACTGTATGAGTTTACTTTTGCGCAGAAACAAGCGCGACTTGCGCCACTTCTAAAGCCAAACCTAGATGGTGCTGATCAAGTTTTAATTATCATCACTTTTGCCAACGTTTACATTGTTTTGAAGCGATTCTAATAACATTGAGGTTCTTCTAGTGGTATAGGCTACTGCAAAGGAGTTATTAGCAAACAACGATTTATTATACATTTCACTCCAAATAAAAAAGGAGATTGCCGATGGCAGTGAGTAATATGAAAATAATTAACAAACAAGAGAAGAGACGACACATACGTGTACCTTACGATATACGAGGTCATAACGTCATTCGTCTTGTCAACTTTCTTTATATTATTATATTTAGCGGTGATTCCTCAACTCCCCAATTTTTTCGACACAGGAAGACCTCAGGTACACGATAATACATAAGAGCTTATAGGAAGAGCTCGAGATGAACCAATTTCAATAAAAAGTTAAGGGGTTTGATAAAAACAATTGTAGCTTTCGAAAATATCTTATTTGAAAAATAGTATTGTGCGATGGTTCCCGATTGTAACACTTTCCTTGGTGAGAGCAAGACGAGAATAAGGCCGATATCTCAATAAGAACTAGATTTGACGATTATTTGATTCAACCAATAAACTAAGAACAAGAACTACTCTTGGAACGAAAATACAAAAATGAAAGGTATCTTCGGTGCGTGGATACAGTGAGAACCGCGATATGGATAGCCCATTGGAAAAATATATAGTACAGTGTTGCCAATATAATAATTTTCATGCTGCATTTAGCAGTTTTCAACGTTGTTTAGAGTGAGAAATTACCGTTTTGCGCGAGGCGGTATTTCTAGTGATTTTTGGTTCAGGTTTGCTTTTGTTTTCTGATGGTTTATTTTTTACAGTGAACAATCCTAAATATACCAAGTTTTTAGGACACTTATACTTCTGCCACAAAATAAAATGTAATGTGTTCACCATCGGATGAAACTATCTGATCGAAAATCAGCGCGCGCCACTTCTGTCACAGCTCAGTGAACCCGCATCGAAAAGCGCCGCCTGTCCCATCGTGTGTGCATCTTCATTGTCCACATTTTGTTGGCGCTTTTTGTCGGTATAGACCAACTAGCCCAAACCCAAATGTTAATGCACGTGCAACGCTCTTTTTGCAGGTCAGCGAGCTGATTCGCGGGTAACCTAATGTCATTCGCTGGAAATATCAAACTTTCGCAGTGTGGCGGCGGTATTAGAGCCACGGGATCGTCACTTGTGATTACTCTCAGCGAGATTGCTGTTATCAAGAGCGATGCCCGCGACCACCTTTAGGTATTACGGTGGCAAACATTAGGACATGTTTTAACTAATTTTTGAGTAAGTGTGTAATTGCGTCTTCTCAATATGCCTGACGAAATGGGCCCCGTGAAGTGTGCACTAGAATTTAAAAAAAGGGGGGTTGGAATATAAACTTTAAGGCTGGTTACTGGAAGCTCCAAGCAGTGTTATAGGCGTACAGAGAGAAAAAAAGTCACGAAATACGTTACTCGTTACTTGCAAATAGAAGGAACGCGTTACCGACTTACGTTACCACAAAATAAAAGGAACGCGTTACCGTGTTAATTCATAATTTAAAAAAGTAACGCAAAAGTAACGTGCGTCACTTTTGAAAGGTAAGGGTTACCGTTAAAAAGTAACGCACGTTACTTTCGCGTTACTTTTTAAAATTATGAATGAGCACGTTTTACCGTTTTGACGGCACAGGTATGCATAAGCGGCATATTTTAAGAAATATTATGGGCATCCGGAGACTGAATATAATTACCTTATATTTTCTAGGGCTCCACCTACGCTCTCAGAAATAGGGGGCGTACAGGGGTACAGCCCTTGTCCTATATATAACACCCCGAAACAACATTCCGACGTTCTGTCCACTGACGTCGAGCTGGCGATAGCAACTTTTACGAGCGGCTTGATAGTCGAGCGATACAACCTATTAAAATAGCTAATGTACTCATTAAAAGCTACAGTAAGAAAGTAAAGTTGTTGTTTTTTTTTTGACCCCGCTGCATAACGAGCTCCGTTATTTATTTTTGTAGTCTTTGTACGCGCATTAGCTGTGTAGTACGTTATATCCAACAGCTATCAAGCCGCTCGTAAAAGATAGTATTGCCAGCTCGACGTCAGTGGACAGAACGTCGAAATGTAGTTTTGGGGTGTTACTTATGAGACATGGGGGTCTACTGTAACCCTGTACACCCCCCCGCCCCCATTTCTGAGAGTGTAAATACCCACGAGAAAAAACAAAAGCCGGAAAAACTAAAACAAATTCCATAACTTGGCGCATAAAACAAAAACAAGAAAAAAAGAAAGCATTTTTTCAGTCTTAGGAAGAATTTGTAAAGAGTAACGTAACTACCTCACACGTTCTTCGAAATAAGGAACGTATGTGCATCACAGATTACCGTATTGAAAATGTAACGAATGCGCAACAACGTTACCGGAAAAAGTAAATCGTTACCGGCAACGCCGTTGCTTGCAACAAGTTACAGCCAACACTGGCTCCAAGTGACGTCAGCGAGTTTGATTGCTCCACTGGGAAAATAGAACTTGCTGCAAAGCATGTGAGTGTAGCCACTAAACATTTGAACTGTCACAAACCTCGCACAAAAGAGCGCGAAAATAGAAGTGTTTGTCGGCATGTATGACAACACTTCTGTTAACAGCGAGGTTTTTTATTTATTTATATTTATTCTAACATGCTGCAAGCCGTGAGGTCAAAGAAGGTTCGTAGGAATTTTAAAACTGCAAACACATTTAAGTATTAGAGATGTTACCAAGAAATGCACACACATTTTTAATATTAACCATATCCGTGGATAGGCAGTTCCATTCATCGATACATTTAACAAAAAATAGTTTCTAAGAAAGTCAGCCTTGAAGCGATGAGACGGAGTAAATTTGTTATGTTTCGTTTTAGTTGCCTTATTGAAGTTTGCATATGCAGCATATTTCTGAATGCCAATGAAGTAATCATCATGTAGCCTTTAAAAAAATAAAGTGAACATTGTGTTTTGAACGAAGACGGCCTGAGGGAGAAATGATAGCTTGTTTCTAAGAGTGTTTGTGTATAATACTTTCTTGACTAATTATAACAATAATGCGTATGAAATGTCGTTCTTACCGTACATCTGAAGTTTAGCTGTTTTAGCAGTTTTTTTGGTTTCTGAGTATTATAGTATTATAGTATTATTACTACCATTATACATTACACCAGTTTCTAACGCTGTGGTCAAGAGTATGAAGAACCTACTGCTCTTCTCCGACAACGTGAACAACAGCCTGTTTTATGCACGGTTAAAGTGACGAACGTATATGTGTACTACACTATTAAAAAAAAAATCTCTTCAGCCCTGGTGTGTTATGGCACCCTCTTAGCTCTTCAAACCCCTTGCGTCCATTAGACCTCTTCAACCCTTTACACGCTTATGACTGACTGTTAATCATAAACCAAAAGCGAAGTTGTTTAAAACGTAATTAGAAGTGTATTTTAGATATTGAGTTTTCTGTGTATGCTGAAACTAAGAAAAACAATAAAATCCAACGAGTACTCCACCTCTAGTGAAGACACTTGTAGAGAGAAGCAAGCAGACCAAATAGCGGCCACCGAGTTCTTTGTCGTCAAAAATATATTTCGAGGCACCGACGATGACCCTCGGTAATTTCCTGAGATGTACGGTCATTGAGGTCTTAAAACTGAGCGGGTGCACTAAACAAACACACGCTGTCAATAACACGCTTAGCGAAGACCACTAACGCGAAGCCAGCGCCCGCCACCATTGAGGTAACCCCGAGCACGGTAACGGCGTCGCCCCTGGCGGTGCCGTCGTGGAGGCATCCCGGCGACTGTCTTCTGCTCGATGAACACGTTTCCGAAGCCAGACGGACCAGTCGATGCAAGAAACAGGGAATTGAGGGACGGTGTGCCTTATCCGCATACCGAGATCTCTAAAAGATACAGCCCATGCGTGGGACGAAAAACCGAAACTGAGTGAAAGTTCGTTGCAGCTGCCCGATACAAAATGGCCGAGCGGCCTTTCCCGACGCAGAAATACTGAAGGGTGACGTCATTTCTTCCATAAACCCGTTAAAACTGTTTTGATTGGTCACGTTTTTTTTTTTTTTCCCCGCAAACATTATGAGAGGCCCAAATGCCTCTAAACAAACTATCACGGAGCTTTTGAACCCTTCAGAAATTCTTGAATGAAACGTCAACAGAAAACTATGACGCAACTTTCAGGTTTTGGAGAAGTTCGTGAAGGGTACGCCAAGATCTTTTTATAAAATCTGGTGGGCTCTTCGACTTAATTAGAAAGCAAGCTCTTATGGAAAGTATGAAATGCTATAAAACAATAATAAGAATTATTTTGTGCATTATTTTACGGGAAATGTTTGATTTAAATAATCATAGTGAAACCGGCTTTATATAGGTCACGATTTGGTTCATCATAATTATTATTCTCCACCCTTATTCCAGAGAGTGTTGCCCTAAATTTGAAACGCAAGAAAACCAGCTTTTTAGAAAACTTAGGCTTCGACATAATCAATTTACAGCATTGCAAACATTACGTGCAAATAAGAAGAAGAAAAAGAGAAGCACCGAAAAAAGACTTCTAATATTAAATCATGTTGAGATTAGTATTTTGTTTTTACCTTGGTACGACGCACTGCCGATGAGTGGAAATGCCCCACAACAATGACACGCATGGAAATCTGCTGCATTAATGACCCGTTAGTGTTTACTTTATTTTATGCGTTTTTCATTGTCGAATATTTTTTCAGCGATTACTTTAATTAAAACAAAGAACTCTCTTGCCAGAGTTAGAGGGATACATTTTGAGTCGCCACGGTGTGAGATCAGAGGCTACAGAAGAGAACCGAACTGCTTTATTTTACCCTCCCTAATCTTTTAGGTAATTTCTGTAATTGCGTTAAATATATATGGCAATAAGTTAGGATGCAAGTAGTTGTTTTCGACATCTGCTGTTTTTTTTTTTTTTTGCCCAACGATACCGTTGAGGGGAAAAATACATTGAGAGCAGATGGTCGAGAGTTATGACAGTAAAGCGGCTCAATTGTTTGATTGGCTCAAAACTAAAGAAAAATGTAAATCAATATGTATATCCTGCGATTTACAGCTTTTATAGTACTAAATAAAAATTTAAAGATAGTATTCATTTTTCTGTGAAAAACATGACCAACACAAAATCCTGTTCGGTCTCTAACAGGTCTGTAGCACTACATAGCGTATTTGATACATATAATCAACACCAATAAAATATGTCTCAAAATGATATTATGTTTATAGCTTTGCAAAGATAGTTGTTTCATGCAATAGTTATGAAGAATTTGTTTTGTATGGCAATCCGAATGTGAAGAAAAGTTGTTTGGGCAGCACATTTGGGAGTTTTTAAAAAATCCCAAAGCTTACAAAGATTGTCCGGTCGAAACCGGAAACGCTTAAGTTTTTTGCTAGTTACGTCGAGGGAGCCTTCATATAGACAAGCTTCATGTTATCTTGATATGTGATCTCCCAATCTTAATTAAATCTTTCATGAGCCTGTGTACGAAACTTCACCCTACATTTCGCGTGTGTCAATGGCTAACATCCGTAGCTGCTGCGTGACGTCACGTGACGCAAAGGACCGTCGAATGGTCGGGATAACAAGCGGTGGTCGATGGATGTTTTGCATTGTGTTTCGAAATATATAGTCTTCTAGGCTGCATCCTACTGAAATTCGTTTCTTGTAATGCAGTCACCAAGCGTACGCGAACATGTTGCGCCTTTTAGCAGGATATTACTCGAAAACAACCGTTAGCTTCGAGCAAACGTATGCCGTTTCGCGCATACAAAACTGCGACGGCCAGCGATCGGACAACGAGCGCTTGCAATGACAGGGATGCAGATTTTGCCTCTGAAGCGGCACTGGGTCCACATATCGGCGAATCCACTGGATTTGTGATGCAGATGCGGGTCGTTCCCCCGAAGGCAATGTCCGCGGGTCCAAGGCAAACGGCGAATCGTTCAAAATGCATGTAACGTTTATAGACCGTAACTTGACTCGTACGAGCTCGTGAATCGTAACCACGCTCTTTTTTCACACGCGGGTCAAACAGCATTGGGTTGCACGCGTGTTAAACATAACTTCTAGCATCGTTCCAAGATGTCCTAGCTGTTGGTTTCGACTTCGCTGCATAATCAAACCGACTGACTCGATTTGGGCGAGGAGTGGGCGGACGTAGTTGAAGCAGCACCACACCTCAGCAAATGACCCAACTGTCCGCTTACAGCTCAGCTTGTAGCTCTCTTCTGTGAAATTTTTGCTGCCTAAGCGGGATCCCAATCTTGACGAAAACCCAGTGCTCCCTAAGGACGGCGACGATCTATTTTGCTCGTCGCTGCACGTATCGCGGATCTCAGGCGGTGGCCGGTGCTTGTGGCACCTAACCGCGCAACAAAAATCTCACCCATCCGCGAAACAAATCGAGCACAAGAACAAAAATGAAGCGCGCTGCGGCATTCACTCGCAGGCTAAAGGCAAGACGGAAACACTCGCTTGGCGTTATGGGACGTGAGGGAGTAAATGTTGCCAACGACAGAAAGTAGCTGTTTACGCTCGGATGCGAATGGAGCAGTTGAAAATTCAATTACACATGCAAAGGGGCATGTAAAATTCAGATATTGCACGGACGATGCGCTTCGAGACAATGACGATGATATTCAATTGTTTTCGCGAACACAAAATTTGACAGGACAATCCTTTTAAATTAATCTTTGCCCGTGTAAAATGTTATAAACCGAGCATGAAAAACGAGGAATATCAGCAATCTGAGTGGAGTTCACAGTTTGTAAAAGACAAAGTTGAACCCAATCAAAATTAGGTATTGTCGTTCAACATACGGTGCGTGAGCAACTTTGAACAACTTTTTGTAAATACAGGATGCAGCATTTCGAAATTGAAGCATCAAAGATTAACTTTTCATAATCTCGGATTCATTTTTATGTCCCCTTCTGGTGAAACGGAGGTTTCTTTCTCCACTATGACTCTTAACAACAGTAACAGTTGTGCTGCGGATTATTTACAAATTAAACCTGTAAAACTTGTAATTGATGTTCTTCCATGGATATTTATCACGTGTAATGGCAAGGGTCGGATACAAAAAGACCGAGTAGGAGTGTCTACGGATGTTAATTTCCGCCTTATAGACACGAAACCGAGTCCTAGCATGCATCAAGTCACATGGGGAAACGCGTTTTTTTTCTAATAAATTTCAATTTTATTTCAAATAAACCCAAAACGTACTGCACAAACGCATCTGAAACTGTCTCCTTGGATAGTCTTGGAACCATTCAAAAGGCGCGAAAATGAATAATATGTCAGATACCTGTCACCCACGCATCTGCCGTACGAAAAACACTTTTCTTATATATTGTTTTATATAAAACAAAATTGAGTGTATAGATTCATACGTGTTTCTTCTTTAATTGCGATGCTTAAGGAATTTCATATATTTGTTCAAGAACACTCTATTCTTTTTGACCGTACATAATATGAAACAATGTTATGTCAAAATTCTTGGCGTTAGTTACCCTACGCGATTGAGAAAATATACTTAATGGTAATGGTGCATTACTTGTTAAAATATTGCGCATCTAAACTACAGCTTTATATAGCGTATCAAGTGAAATGGCGACATCCACTAGTTTTGATATAATGTAGCAGAGTAAGCATAAAATTTAGTAGTGGCAAATGCCCTGATCGCTCGCTTTTGTAGCGTTATAATTGGTTGTATGAAGGTTTCATAAGTAGAACCACAAGATTCCACAAATATTGGAGGCGGATGTGGAAGTTGCTAATATATAAGTGAAATATATAAGTCAATCTAGGTTTTCAACAGTCAAAGTATTGACGTGTTTTAGCTAAAGTGTACATAGAATATCACATTTTTTTGCACATTTCTTTTATGTCTTTAAACACGGAAGAATAAAACACAGAGGGACGGACACACACAGACAGGACAGTTCTTTCATGTGTCTTTGTGTGTTCGTCCTTATATGTTTTATTCTTTCGTGTTTCAAGTCGTTTGTGCCAACCTGCTCTTTGTTCATGTTCTTTTGTGTGCGGCTTCCAATTGAAGGAAGAGCCAAATGTCACTCTAAGAGATTTAATAGTTGGAACCCTTTGAATATGGATATTTTTGTTTAAACATTACCCTCTTCAGCTGAAATATATTTATACAGGGATAATATTATAACGTATGTTTTGTTTTTGAGGTAAAAAGTTAATTTATTATCTAGAAACCATCTGTCTACCTGCTTACGTTCCTGTGTCCTTTCATTTTGAATAAATTTTAGTTAATTTCCAGAGACTAACAACGAAGTGTCATCTGCATACTTAATTGCTGGCAGTCTTCTCATAACGTTAGCCAGGTGGTCTGTGTAAATAGAAAACGCACGGTCCCAGCAATATACGCAGCGGTACTCCAATCAACTCTAGCCCATTTCTAGAACACTTTTCGCCTATGCCTACGACCTGACAGCGAGACGATAAGTAACTCTTGAAGAAGTCAAAAGAAAACAATAGAAAACATGTCTTTGTAATTCACTTATGAATATCCCGTGATCTTCAGTATCAGAAGTTTTTTTTTTTTAGGCTTAGAAATAAATTGAGAGTAATTTTATTGTTGCTTAATGCATTCTTAATGAATTGACTAAATGTTTAAACTGTTGTATATATTAATGCGTCTTTTTGGAAACTATGACCATTTTCAGACAAAACATTACTTTTAGTAAAAAACATCAACTACCCGCGCGGCTATAAGCTTTGTGAAAGCAGTGTTTACATAACTTAATACAAATATCTTTCTACAGTTTTTAAACTTGGTTCAGGTCATGATAGTTATGTATTCATGTAACGTTTACTATTTTAAGCAGTTAGAGGTGTGTACCAGTGTAAAACGCTTGATTGTCGTTTTCTAATGGCAAGCTTAACACACCAATTTTTTCTTTGATCATGTTTATAGAGAAACCAATAGATCCAGGAGTTGTATACCACGGCATCGTTTGTATGATCGACGTAATGTTTTCGCATGTAATAGCTTGACAGCTAAATGAAGTACGAAGAAAACTTGGAAGTTGGTTTCCTATTGGTTCTTCGAGAACTTCAGCCAATTCTTCACCAATATTCGCGTTCGGATAAAGTGGACATATGTCGGGTGATCCGCTTGTAAACGCGAACGTTTTGGGGGGGAATGGTGTAGATGGAGCCACTGTGCCTCCTCTCGAAGTTTACGCAACGAGCAGACTACACGTTCACAGGTTGGTGTCCTTGTCTTTGTTGTGAATGCCGTGGGGGGATGACATGTGTTTGGAAGGCCCCTGTCTTACGTACAAAGAACTGACCCACAGGGAAACGACCCTTGGGAAAGGAAAGTTGCAACGCTGGGTGTGCCAACCTGGGGTTTAGGTAAACAAAGAAAGGGCAGTGCGAGAAGAGACTCGGAGGCAAATCTCTATTGAAAATTCCACCAGACCGGTTTGGTGTGTCCTAGTGTTTTCTGGTGTGAACATTAGACCGGCCTGGTGTGTTCTGGTGCGCACATCAAACCAGCCTAACGTGTTCTAGTGTGCCCGCCAGAACACGTTAGAGCACAGGAGGAAGTTCTATAGTTCGTGTGCGCGCAATCTAAAGAAGTGGGTAAGAAGTCAAAGGGCCCAGCCCAAAGTCAGCCAAGCGAAGCACCGGAACTCTTCCACCTTGGACCCGCCGCACAGGGAGACGTCGTTAACCACCGACACGCCAGATCAAACCTTTCGCACTCATCTTTTACGCTTTGAATTAGCAGTTAGATTCTGTTGACCTTAGTAACTTTACTAGGGACTGTATGCAATCCTGGAACAATTCGTAAACTTTGATTTTGTAATTGCCATATTCAAATTAACGAATTGATTGGTGCGGTGTGCATGGACTGCATTTACGTCGCTGACTGTTCCAAATTTAAATTCTTTATTCTATATGCCTCCGCCTCTCTTCATTGGTCAGACTCCACACCAGAGCGCTGACCTGTCGCTCGTTCGGCGGTTCCTTCCTTAAAGGGCCCATGAAACGAATTTTGGGCTTGGATAAATGAATTTATATTGTAATTTTACTAATAGCATATAGTTTAGTGGGCCTTAAAAAAAACGTAGAAAGTCAAAAGCCTGACTTTCAGTACGAAAATTTGGAAACACAGCGGCCTGTTTCATGCCTCCTTCCCTTCGAAAGCTCTCTGCCTTTTCACTGTGATACACCCACGGTACCCAAAGCGCGTCACTCGACCCAAACGCACATCACACAAAACCGGACCTCACGTATTCACTTAACCCCTAAGGTAACAGTGGAATGTAAGTTATGCGCCTGCTGGACCAATCAGCCGCCTCCCTTTTATCACTTGACCTCATTCTTTGCGCGTGGGTATGCAAGAGGGAGCGTGATCACGTGGTAAAAGTGTGGCTGCCCTATTGAAAATAACCCATCAGCCTTGATGTGTTATGGGACCCTGTTAGCCCTTCAAACCCTTTAGACCCGTCAGCCCTTTAGACCCGTCAACCCTTTAGACCCGTCAACCCTTTAGACCCGTCAACCCTTTAGACCCATAAACCCTTTAGACCCAACAACCCTTTAGATCCATCAACCCTTTAGACCCATTAGCCCCTCAGAAGTTGAATTCTCTATACTCCGATTCATAATTAGTGTACAATACTGTCAAGGCTACTGACACGCGCATGTGGCTTCATCAAGTGCAAAGGCAAAGGTACGCATCCAAGTCATCTCTTTGGTCGTCAAACGACGGCATTATAGCTTATGGGGCCTGAGGTACTGTGACGCAGTAACTCCTTGGGGTCCTTCACCACCGCCCGCACCATGCCTGTCACTTGCCGACCCCTCGGCCTCAATCACCCTAAGCTTAAGCTGGAGCGTTCTCTCCGTTCTTTCCTCCAGTTCCGCTTTCTGTCAGAGAGCTTCTCGTTCGGCCACTCTGTCCTCTCTTTGCCGAGCTCGTTCCTGATCAACCCATGTTCGTAATTCTGTTCCTGTCGCGGACGCCAGTTATTGTCAGGTTCTTTATGGTAAAAAGAAAGGAAACTGAGAGGTCCGTCTGATTTTTGATATCAAATAAATATATTTGCACCCAGTTGTTCTACTTTCTGAGTCCCCGCAAAGAAAAAAAAAAGGAAAATTATGAGCAAATAAATAAAAGAAAAGGGCGTTCATCCAAAGTTCGACTTGCCAAGGTTGGCACTGGTTTACGCTGGTGGTAGATTAAGCCGGTTTCGTTTGACTCCAGCTGCCGGCGTACCGATGGTGACCAGTCAACCGGTTGTTGGGATGGCTTTGCCGGTTCGCTCTTGAGCCAGGCTTGCCGTTCAGAGTTGACGGTGAGGACAGGTCGGCAGACTTCTATGGATGACAGCTTTGCCGGCGTATTACGGAGCCAAGCTTTTCCGAATGCGTCCGCTTTCGCCCTGAATCTCCTCGTTCTCCTCGACTTCCTTTTCTTTCCTCCCCTTTTATTCTTGTCTCCTTTCATTTTCTTCCTCTTTTTGTCGCCGTATTGATCACATCATTACAACACGCAGTCATAATTTTGCCTAGTATTTTAAGCACTAAAAATGTTGAATTAGAAATTGCATACAAATACGACTGGCAGGCTACAGTTTTTCTTAAGGCCGGTTCAGACACTTGCGTTTGAGTGCGTTTGACTGCGTTGCGTCGAGAACCGAATGCGAGTCACCGGCACATCTGTGCTTCGTATGAAGCGTGGAATCCAATTCGAGAAATCATCTTGGCACGCGATATAAGCAGCAGGGATGTGCTGGTTTCTCACAGCCGCAACGCAGTCAAACGCAGTCAAACGCAACTGTCTGAACCAGTCTTTACTTCAACAAACTTCTGCGAGTTGCTTGTAATTGTTTGACGGGTGTGTTTGAAAGCCCCACAGACATTTCAAAAAACCTCTTAGAACGTTTTAAAGGGCATTTCAAACCCTTTAAGAAAGATTCTGATGTGGCCCAGAACGCATCAAGGAATCTTAAAGGGTCCTTCAAACCTTTAAAGAAATCTTTGAAGTCCCCCTTAGACCTTTCAAAAGGTTTTGACGGGCCCTTTAGACTTTCTTAAAGGGTACGTCAAACCCATCAAAACGTTTTGATGGGCCCTTTAGACTCCCTTGAGGGGTACGTCAAACCCGTTACAAATTCTTGAAGGCCCCCTCAAACCTTTTAAAAAGTTTTGAAGGGCCCTTTAGACTTATTTTCAATAGGGTGGCCCAACGGGCACGTAGCTTCCACTGCACTGTCAGCCTTGGGGTGTACAGAGTGGGGAAAGCAACTTTTGTTCGAGTTTTGAGCGACGGGCTAAACTTCTATGAGGAGAATGGCGGTCTCCGGGTGCAAAAACGAGAGTCCGAGCAAGAAGGGACTCCCTCCTTCCCGTCTTCTTGAACTGTTTTGGTACAATACGCGACTTGTGAGTTGAGGAGGAAAGCTAAACAGGAAAAAGTTGAAAAATCGTTTCATGACCCTTTTAACATCACACTCAACACACCCTAATCTGTAACAATATCATACATTTAAATCTAAGCAATAATATCTGGTACTTTAAAATAAATGCAAACCGCGAAATTTTTACCTAAGCCGGGAAAAAAATGAATTACACAATTACCGTCCCATATCAATTGTTCCAGTGTTTTTTTGATGTTTAGAAATAATATTTTATGCGCAAATGATCATTGTGATAATAACTCAATGATTACAAAATGTCAATTTACATTTACAAATATACCTCACAGTGGCAGTGGTATTAGTTTAAAAAAAAAGAAATACTTAAATATTGTGAAGAAAACATTTGACGCTTGCAATATTTTTCGATTTCAGCAAAGCCTTCGACCGCAACAGTAATTTCAATTTCGCTAGGAAAATTATTTTCTTATGGTATGCATGACCTTCCACTTCGATTGATTAACTTAAAACTACGCTATCGCACCCAGTTGATACAAATGAATGATCACAGGTCAACTACTTCGAACATATCGTCAGGAGTACTACAGGAAATATCATGGGACCACTTTATTTTTTATTGTACACTAATGACATAGTGAATATTGATTTTAGTTGCAAATATGTAATCTATGGACACTATACGAGTATATTTTTTCGAAATAAATACGAAGAGGGCCTCAGGATGAAAGTTAATGCGTTCCTTTAAAAAGTTAAAACGTGCGCTGAGGTGAATTTTTTTAATATTATTGTTTCAAAAACTAAAGCAATATTATTCCGCCCACCTGTGGGGCTATGTTCGACAAATGTTTCATTTCTCCTAAAAAGAAACGGAAGTAACGCAAGTGACGATATCGCGTCTGATAGGTTAGAGGCTCAAATGACACAATTTCCCTCTTTCGTCATTTGAGCCTCTAACCAATCAGACGCGATATCGTCACTTCCGTCACTTCCGTTTCTTTTTAGGAGAAACGAAACATTTTTCGAACATAGCCCCCCTTTTTTGAGTGATAGCCTTTGCAACCCCCTAATTTTTCAATCATTTTCAAACAGTGTTAAAACACTGGGTATTGTTTTCTCTGATAACCTGCTCTGGACATATCATGTCAAACACCTCTGCTGAAAACTAGAAAACTGGAAATTATTAACAAGCACAGGCATGTTCTCCAAAGAAACATAAAGGTCTTAATTAACTCTTTACTTTTTCAATTGTGTGACTGTATCCTAATAAAGAAATATACACAGTTTCACAGTCTACATCGTGTCCCCACAAAAAAAAAAGTCAAGTTTTTTTTTTCTTTAAAAATGAACTACGCATAGCCGAACGCGCATTCCATACCCAAATTTAGCTCTAGAGGTCCGAACCAGATTCAAAAGTTTGAGCACTGACCGATATATTATTCAAATGTTATAATTTTTTTGAACATTTAATTGAAAAATGGGATCATTTCGCTAGTTTTCGGTAACATATGGACCTCCATGTATCCGAGAGTTCGGTCGGCTGCCATTTTCCCATTGAACATATCAGAAAATAACTTATAACTTTTAAATAAGATAGCGGTTAGTCCTCAAACTTTTTCATCTGGTTCGGACAACTCCCGCTACGTTTGGGTAGAGAATTAGCGGTCGGCAATGCATAGTTGAGGTGAAAAAAGAACACATAAATAGTTGTTTGGGGCACGATGTACATAAGATACATTTACTCCAGAAAAAGAAAGTAAGAATAATGGGACACTTTCCCTATACCTATAGTAAAGTGGTAATTTGAGCTAGTTGGTACATCAATAATACTAAACAGCACACAAAACGTCGGCGGAAGAGAAAAGGACAGTAGAACAAAAGAGCTACCCAAAAAGAATTATTGTTTGTTTGTACAAAATCCTTAACGTGCACCATGTTATTAATTATCGTTTAACTATCACTGTAAGTACGCGGCATATGGACGCTCCAATACAGCTATTCAACTTTATTATTTAAAAGAAAACAAAAACATATGCCGCTCGTCTAGATGTCACCAGGGCCCAATTGCTCTAAACTGGTTAACTCTAACCGCGGTTGGATTATCCCGTTTCCCCACGACCGAGAATAATACGTGACCTGACCGGAAGGATAGGGAAGCCAAGGGTAAAATAGTACCTAGCATCTGACAGTATGGCTGCTACGGCTACTGCGTCACGCTTGAGAGCATTTATTTTTATGAAAAGTAGTCATATTCGTGTCACGAAAGGACATTTCAACACAAGAGTCTACAGTCCGAGTCGACGCCAGCTCACCCACCGCCCCACTTTCTGCTGCAATCAGCTGAGTTAAACGGCTGAGCGACGGCGAGCCTCCTGTGAGCAGAGCTACGCTTGACTGGATCACGTCAAGTTCGAGCAAGATCATGCGCCACCCTCTGAAGTGAGGGACTTGTTTAAATGAGTGCTACAGTCAGCGCGACCTTAAAAAATACTACTTCGGCGAGTGCTGAGGTGTTTCACGCACAAGTTGGTACTAGATCGAACCGTGATCAAAATGTCCTGTCAGCAGATCTTACCTTGTAATCAACGTTCAGCTTTATTCTTTTCACTATTAAAAGCCACTTTGAGCCGCAATCGCGTAGTAGTAATTTAATGTAACCTAAAAAATACTGCCTCTAAGCGCGGCGTCTCGTTTATAGCACAGCTCGCCGTGTATTGTATTGGCAGTTCACCCCTGACAACACGGACGACCCCCTTACAGCAGAAGACGGTTCGACAAAGGCAAGATGTACTAAACCTTCCCTTGGAAGCAAAGATACGTTATCCTAATACAAGATGCCGCCTATGACTATCGGCACGGCATCCGATTGAACTTTGGTACTGTCGTCTGCGAACTTGTACAACAGGGAAATAAACAAAACTTTTATTCTGAAGAAAGATTCCCTGTTTCTCTCCCCCTTGTTGTTTTTAAAATTGGGTTTTCGGATGGCATGATGTCTTTTTAGGATTATATATATATATATATATATATATATATATATATATATATATTTTTTTTTTTTTTTTTTTTATATATATATATGTATAGTCAAAAACGCGTACTGACGGAGTTACTAATACGAAGTTTATTACGACGTTTCGAGCGGGGACCGCTCGAAAGGTCGTAATAAACTTCGTATTAGTAACTCCGTCAGTACGCATCATTGACTTATTAACGTTTCCCGGTCCATTGTTTTATATTTACCTTACTTCACCTATATATATATATATATATATATATATATATGTAGAAGAGGATCACCACAAATAAGCAATCAAAATTAACTCAGGCGACGTCGAGCGACACCATGAAAAGACGACAAAAGTATTGGACATTGGATGAACAATTACAACTAATTCCGGCAGTGGAGGAGCTAAAATATCAAGTTATGGGGACGTTCAGTCCTACACTCACGACCAAAACTAACACAAAGAATGGGATAACATTTCCTGAATTATGGACTATTGTTTACACTCCAGAACAGTTGCAGCAGTGCTAGAGAAGCCTTTACAATAAAGATTAGGAAATTGTACAATTTATGCAAGAAGCATGACCAGCTCACAGGTAATTTAATTGTGTTCTGAAGTTAAAAAAGTTATTGCATTGCTTTAGTGATATTATATGAACAATAAAACCTAGAAACGTGAATGTGGACATTTGTATTGTTGGCAATCGGGTCAGCTGAAGACTAAAACGAGAACACAGAGAAAAGGACTGGACAAACACACCGCTGACTAGCAGCCGAATTTTACTTCAGCCTCTTACGAGCCTAGGCACTTTCTTCTTCCTCCTACGGCACATTAAGCCCAATTAAAAAAAAAAAAAAGGAACGTTTGGCCTACAACTCAACGGGCTGTGGCAAACCGAAAATATTGTCCTTCTCTTTCGTTACCTGTGATCGCCAAGGTGCGCACGCAATCTACTCCTGTTTCTTCAATTACATTTGTATATTCGTGCACCATTGTTGCCTGCAGGAACTCGACATACAGTTTCCAATAGCAGGAGCAAAAATAATAATACAAAATCTGAAGACCATTTATTGCAGATTATGTAACAGGTCTGCGCAGAATCTAGGAACTCGTAAAACAGTTCTAGTGGAAGAGCGAAAGCTGAGGACCCAGTAGTAATGCAAATTATTAGAGCACAATGGTCGAGGCCAGCCCAGGCCGATAGACCAAACTGTGTGAAAGTAAAAATTGCACGATCACATAACCTACAGTTTCATCAAGGTTATCATGCAATTACTGAAGGTTTAAGAAAAGACGTTTCATGCACCATTTGTGTTTATTTTGATTTTCCTATTAATGTTCCATTTACATACTTGGTTGATTAGTGCACCCAACCTCTTCTGTTTTGGCTCGTGATTTATGTAGTAGACAATACTAAATATCTCTACCTTTAATTCCTAGGCGCTGGGCCAAACCCCAATGTCCTGACGCCCCTTGTCGAAGCCGTCCTCTAGGTAATCCGGGAAGACTCGCCCAACCTGTGCGGGTTGGATGTCAACGTAGATGACACGGAATGGAAGGTGACTCGTTTCTAGACCTGATTGTGTGACGAGTTTATGGTGCTAAGCAACACTATCATTCCAGGCGCGGCTACAGAAGACGAAGAGAAATGTTTGTAACACGAGAGCTGCTCAGATCGTAAGTGTCATATCAGATGGGCATGTTGCTCTGTGAAGAGAATTTCGGCTTAGTGCTTTTATGTAAAGACCAGTTTTATTTCAACCACAAAATGTCAAAGCCTGCTCGAAATATAAATCACGAAACCGTCTTCGCGACTGCACAACGTGATCGGACGAGGCACAAACCTACCAAACTTCTAAATATTTTCGACGAGGCTGAAATAGTCTCGCCGAAGCTACCAATTTATGAAAAAGGAGGGCATGCGATACTAAATCAGGTGGTAAAGCTGTTTGCCATTATCCTATAAAATAAAAGGCAACCAAATGCCAGTGAAATGTTTTGTGCTGACTGAACCAGGCTCAGAATATGTAGGTTAATAGTACACACATAGAGCAACCATTCCATTTCAAGTTTTTCTAACTTAGGAAGAATGGCTCAAACACTACCTTTATTCTGGCTGCGAATTTAACTACCCCTCTGTGGCAAGGTGTGTGAGTAAAAAAAAATGCCAGTGAAACTGGGCTGTAATTTTTAAGTTGTCCTATCAATGTGCACAGTGCAACAAGGTTTGACTGTACATGTGAAAACTGATAGAGTTAAATAAAGTGTGTGCACATATAAATGCACTTGTCCTTCACAAACAAATCCGCATTTTACCGCACCAGGTGGTGGGCGCTTGTGCAAAAACCAGTAACAACACCGCGCTCTGACCTCGAGCCCGCACGTCACACGTCTGTGTATAAACCAACTTAGCTGACAAATTTCGTCCTCAGCACTCACACGTGTTAATACATTTCGGCAGAGCATCGGCATCTTTATCAGGGTTATGAACATCGCACGGTGTGCTCTCTTTGCCCATAATGACAAGAACAAATCCTGACCACGTTTTGCATATGCATTTGTCACAGTGGCAGCTTCAGGGGAAGAGGAAGCTCAGCCTATTCTTTCGGGGAGTGGAACAAATTTGGAGGTGCCACACTATAGTCCGCCACAGGAGGCGGTGCAGAGGACTCCAACTAATAAGCCGTACAGCTGATGTTCATGTCGGGAAGTTGCAGAGCGGTTTCTGCGGGCGACGGAGAGGCAGCAGCAGCTGGAGGGAGAGAATGTCCTGCTGGAAAAAAAGTGTACACAAAGAGTGATGCAAGCTTCCGAGGCCATGATCGCAGCACAACTGCTGCAGAGGAGTTTAATGATCAGACAAAACATTACTACAAGAACAAAAAACTTTAATTGAACTGGAAACACAGGCTGTAGAATAGCGAATCGAACTGGTAAAAAACAATTACGAAAAAGTAAGCGTTGACATATTTTCTTGTTTTTTTATTTTGTATTTTAAACGCATTTGTTTACATTTGACAAAGCCAACACAGCTGCTAAGAAATAAAACACATATTACTTGCTACTGTCGAAAATATTGTGGATTAAAATCTGCTAATTAAAGCATATACAGCATGTTAAATGTGTATACATCAATATTGTATCAGAGAGGAGGGTAAGTTGTAAAAGGTGATGTTTGACGACTATACATCCTTGCCAATTCAATGCCCTGGTACTCACGACCACGCACAACAGCAAAATAGATTTGTATATTTCCGCTCAACTGAAGAACTAGTTGACGGTGGCGTCCCGAGCCTCACTTCTTTCGCCACGGCACGCTGCCACGGCTCGGCGGGAACCTCTTCGGGGAGGACAGTCCTTGGCATGCTGCAGGGGTACGTCTTGGTCAGGTCGTGGAGGACACGGCGAACGACAGTGATGTCGCACCATATATCTGGCTGCATCCTCAACTCAGCAATGAGGCAATGAAACCTGCGCTTCGGCTGGCCTATCGTCCTGGATAGCGTATGAATAAAGCAAGATTTGTTATTCTTTTGAAGTGGTTTAATAATATCATCTAATGAAATCGGCATGTGATTTCTAATATCGCTCTAGACCATTGAAAACATAGTATCATGCCTAATACTTTTATTTTTTTGCTGAAATACTGGAACATAATACCGATATGTAGATTTTTTAAAGATATTATGAAACTATTTGTCACAAAAAGCAGTAAGAATAAGGCAGCTTGAGTTAAGCAGTATTTCATAGCATATTTTTGAATACTTTTGTACTGAAACTGTCTAAAACAAGACCTGCATAAGCCAATGTTTAATTTCTTTTCACATCACAAAGCATTGCCTTTTCACTGGGAATTACGTTACATTTAAGATATATAAAGTAATAAAGAAACTTTTACTGCTAGTGCTTGAAAAGTATGAACAGCTAGTTAATAAATACAGTCGCACCGCCAATTTAGGAAGGAGATGTTTCAGAGAAGGTTCAAACACTTCTATTCTGGAGTTCCAACAGAAACAAAAAAAAATAAAATGAAATATAATAATATATGTGGTATATTGAACTGTCTGGCAAAAGGTTGAATTTTGTGCATTGCCTTACTTAATTCCCTTAAATCTGGCCAAACTTAGAGTCGAAATTTCAAGCCATGGCAGTAGGTAATAGCCTGTAATATAAATAATGCGTAGCAGAAATACTATCTCGTCTACTTGTTTCTGAGCAGCCGTAGCCTACTATGCGAGAACACGAAAATGGAAACCAATCTAAAGCACAGGCACCTTTTGCACAACAACATGATGAGGTTTGGGAGCATCAAGGTGCCGAAACACTGAACCGTCTAACCAGAACGTAAAGCCTGGCAACACCGTTCAACCATGCTCCCTCGTCGTGCTATGCTCTGCATTTTCGGCGACCTCTACTGCCGATGACAGGGACAGGAAGGGCGTCATTAGCCACGGCTGGCAGGTGTAGCCGCTGTCGCCAAGCAGTAGGCCGTCATTAATTTTAACGCCATCGGGCAGCTTGCTTGACAACGAGCCCTCGGTTAATATCATATAGTCGTTGGTGCTGCCACGCCATTTTGCAATCGCATTGCGGATACGGTGAAAGGCGTCAACCCCTAACTGCCCATTTATCGAATAGTACAGATGGCAGTTGATGTACACCCCCCTCGTGCAGTTGTGGTGCTTGTAATCAAATGTGAGTGCCATCAACAGCACCCACGACCGAAGGAAACCCACCGATCTCAAAGAAGGCCTGTTTGCAATGCATGACAATTGGCTGCACCGGGCGACCTGCATTGCAGATGAATTTGAGTCAGTCTGTAGCACTATGACATTAGCAGCGATGGTAGTGTTGTTATGATCACTTACTTAAAAAAGACACCACTGTCATCCATCTTCAACAACAGCTACATTGTGAGCAATAAAACCCTTGTCTGCACAAGGGAGTCACTTAGTAGCCGCAATACTAGCTCCGTTGCACCGAGGGCGTAGTACGGTTTGCAGAAAGCGAGCTGTTTACAAATGTCTTCACTCCTACTTTATTTGTGGTTTGGCTGGATTTGCACCTGCACCAATAAAAGGTACCAAAGGAAGTAATTTTGTACACTCCAGCTGGTTTGTGTAATTTCACTGCTCAATTCATTGGACTGCATGTCGCACTTATAACCGGCGAACCAATATCAAGTGCTGAAGCAACACTATAAATGTTCGCTTGGGGAGGTACTAGTATATGTGTCATGTATTATTCACTGAGATCGATGCGCAGGCAGTTATTTAGACTAGTGAGGAAACTTAGCTTAGGAAACAATGACTAAAGGGTCATTGCACAGGTGGTACGCCGCAAATAAATCGCAGAAATATAGTGGACTGAGAAGACCACTTTCAATGAATTCAGGTGTTTCAGCGAACACACTTCACGCACGAAAATTTTGTACAAAGGGTTTTTGAAATTATGGTGATTGCTCGTCGAGCAATTTATTGAGGGCCGAGGCTTCTTTATCGGAAAACTGGGCCGCACATCTGCTTAGTATAAGAGCTCGGGACGCGCCAGTAGACACTAAAAACCACTTACCCAATGAAGTCTCGGGCACCATGTGCCAAGGCCAGAGTCGCCCGCCTCACAGTCCGCGAAGCACTGGAGTCGTGCACATGGGTGTAGTCGCCTGCGGTGATGAGGAAGTTCCCCGTGGCGTAGAAATGCAGTGCGTCAATCACATCCTACTCTGCGGAGACCGCACGGCTGCGACGCGACGGCCGCTCCAAGTCGTAGGTGCACTGTGTTGGCTAAGGAACACAATGCCCGCAGCGACGGAATCGAAAGCGCTCCTGTAGTCCGTCCCGGCCGAACTCCTCAAAAAGGTTCAAGCGGTCCCGGAACACACGTTGTCGTCCCACCATCCCAACCGCGTGCCGCCGTGTCGGCGTCGCGTCACAGTTGACATCGCGTCCCTTATTTTTTTTTAAATCCGTACGCAAATCAGTTGTCAGTCAGTTGGGTAGTCAGTAGGAGGATGAGTCGTTGGGTCGGTTGGGCATACCGCAGGAAAGAGAAACAGTGAAATCAGCTGATAACTAAAGAGCGGAAAACGTGTGTCACAAGACACGAGAACATCGGATTCATAAAAAAAGACCGTTGCCACATCCGAAAGCAACGCTGCAAACATATGCTGTGTTTGGCGAAACGATAGACGACTGAAAATATTTATTATTTTCTAAAAATATATATTTTTGTGCATGAAAAAAAAAAAAAAAAACTCTGTGATAAGATGTCACTTTTCTTTTTTTTAATAAAGATAAACCTATCAAAAACGTTTCTTTAATGACAATTTGTTTGGTGCGACCGGTGGGTGGCTTTCGCCTTTAAATGCCTTCAACGAGTGCAGTAGAAACAAAGGCCAGTTTGCTTTTGGTATACCCACTAATCATTATAATCAGTGCACGGCGTTAGTTTCCGGCGCATGAAGTTAAAAAACTTGAAACAAAAAATCTAAATGTGAAAATAAGCGTTCTACAATTTTAAAGTGCATTTTTGTTCCTCGCACGAATCAACATTTTTTCACATACATTTTTTTATCAAAGGAAGTCTAGATAGACATTTTTATTCCCTCTCCAGTCCTCTGAAGTTTTTGGTTGAATTCCAATTAAACCTTTTTATAAACAACCAAACTGTTTTTGTGACCGAATGAACCGCTCTGAAAGTCCTTGGTGTTTTCGTAATGAATGAATTCGGCTACGATTGCTCCTACCGCCAGCTTGGAGGTGAATGAACTATTGTTAGGTGGTGCACTCGCGTATGACATCCCTGAATTAGTTTAAAGAATAATTCATCTTAGTTGTACAGAAAAAAAATATATTTGTGATCAGGGAAGGCTATTTACTAACCACAAAAATTCATGTGTATTCCAAGCCGAAAGTTTTGAACCGTCGACAGGTCACAAAATTCAATTGTGCGATTTCGGGGCCGTCGCTCTTCCATCGCAGGTTGCATAATCCCCACGCAAGCGCTGGTCTGCCTTACTAAACTCATCACTACCAGTTTGTACTTCAGTCTAGCACACCTTTGCGACTTTTTCGTCGGAGGTAGAACATCTGATGCGGCTAATTAAACATATATTTTTCAATTCATCGCCGCTGTTCATACCGCATTTGTGACAGCATGTCTCGTCCAAGTCGTGCAGTTTTTAAACTTTTTTTTCACGTATAAAAGAGTAGTTAATATCTTGAAAACTCGGTAAAATATTCGTGAACCTGCGTATAAAAATACTGTATAAACGGCTGTACACGCGGAAGATGACTATCTTTGACTTTTAACTGTCACGATTTCATACCCCAATGGAACGCATGCCGAGTTGAACCCCCCCCCCCCCCCCCCCCTCCTCACTTCGGTCTGCCTCGCCGCTAGTCGGTAATGTGCGCGTCTCTATGGCGCGTAGAATCGTTTCTGCTAATATTAAAAGCGAGCCGTATCCGGTATGGGCATATCCCTAAAAGCGAATCGCAAATATGAGTGTTGGGCAAGGAAAATATCTGTGATGCAGTTATACCTTAATTTTTGTTTCTATAGCTCCTTACGGCTTAGGCCCGATCCAGTAACTTTCGACACCACATATTGATTTGACAGCAGCTTCCTCGTTTTTTACGAGGAAGAGAAACTTCTTGAAAATAACCTAAGCGAGCCCTAAGCTAGCTGAGGCTGGAGCCTAAAGGTAACAATGTATGAAACATGTCTCCAATGGTTTATGAGAATTGCGCGTTTGAATATATGTATGTAAATAAATGTCAGAAACCGTACCTGCCAGGCCGAATGTAGACATCGCAACCGTGCCAGGCCAAGAAGCATCTTCACGGCTAGCGGTAAAATGATCGACGATTCCAATATAGGCCACGCCCATTGCTCGCAGGCTCATAGTTGAAGTAAACATTATCCAGCAAATGAAGCCGAGAACAACCTTGCTTCGGTAGGAATCCAGGCCATGGTCTGGATCTTTCTTCAGGTTTTCAATTCTCATCTTGTATCTTGAAGATCTGTTGGGACAAAATGTGGTTGAATTTGTGTGTTAATGACAGATTATTGTTAAGACTCAGGGTATCCCAACCTTTTAATCAGTCACATCCGAGTACGTTCACTCTTATCACTCGGGTGAAAAATCATAAGTCACTGCGCTTTGAACAAATGCGCGGCGTCCGATCTTACGCTGTAGGGAGCTAATGTGCATGCTCGTAATACGTTCCACAGTAAGTACAGTACATATAAATGACACAGCACAGCAGGCGATTATTTTAATGTTGTATATAAGCATGTCTGATGCCATACGCACTTTCATGTGTTGCTTTTATGAATTTCAGTGTCTCATTTTATTCTTTTGGTTAGGGAACATCGTGGACGACAACTACGTCCGAAAGCAGATTGACTTCATAAAATTAAAATAAAATTCTTATCCTTTACAATACACGTGCATGTGGTTTCATAAACATTAGTGGTCAATATAAAAAGCTTAATATTGTCTATCAGTTTTTAAGTTGTTAGATATTAAACATTCCCTTGTTTCTTCTTTTTCGCTAATAATGTAAAGATCCAATCACCTGGCACAAATAAAACGCACAGTGTGATAACAATGATAAGGAAGTCCTGCTCACGCCATGCTAAGCCTGATCATCAAAAATTAATTTTTTAATTAAAATATTTTTTTTTTACTTTTCACTCGCTAGGATTCTTACTGTGCATTTGTGTGTGATATGCAGCCTAAGGTGGAACACTCCTTTTTAATATCACACGGTTTAGTAGAATAGATTTATGTTTTGTTGTTGACTGATAAATGCACATATATTATGCTTAACATTTGCTTTAATTTGTGCTTTATTTAAAAATATCAATAAATACTTATATTTGTAGCGAGGTTTGCTGTGCATCTATGCACGCTAAAATAAAGAACAGCATTGGACGCAGAAAGATAAAACACAGGGAACAAACGGTTTTGCTTTCACCATAAAACACGAAATGCCATAATGACTGACTCCGTTTTCAAGTCGTTGTAAACATAAAAGTTGCTTGCTTTTGGAGATGCGGTGCGAGAATAAATATTCAAAACTCAAAATTCATGAGACATAGAGAGCGCCGTGCATTAATTATTCTATGTAAAAACACAACACCGATGACACATGCGCTTTGTTTGTGTGGGATACCTGAGAACGAGGGAGAAACACGAAAATGTTCTTATGCTTTTGCTTTTGATATTATTACCGTTTTAGACCGGCGATACAGTAAACTAAATAAAAAATAAAAAGACGCCAAAGCACTCACAACACCAGTAAAAAGTCCAAGTAAAAATCTGTTTATTAGTTCGCTAAATTCGAACGAGGAGTGCTTTGAAAGAGCCACAATTCCTTTACAGTCCCCCTCAATTAACCCTCATAGTCTCCATATTTGCGCATTGCTTTCTGTCCGAAGCTTGAGATTTCACTTGAACATGCAGCAAACGCCAAAGCGGCACTTGGCTTAGTTACAAGATCAGTGCATGTCCAGACTGTTTCTACCTGCGATAACAACACACGAGGTGCTTGTGCATATTTTGTCAAGTATATGTTTTTTTAATCTACAGCATCGGAGTTATTTTAAACGCCACAATCCCTCTGAAGCCGAGGGTTATAAATTGAAGCAGAGAACAATACAATTTAGATAACCGAAATTATCTCCGCTGCCTAAAGGGGCGCAAACGGCACCGGCAGTTTTTTTTTTTATGTTTCCCTCTTTAGTGCCAATTTGGCGCCTATCTCCGCAAGAGATCAGTTAATCCTTAAACCGTTTTTAGTTATTTTTTTAACAGTAACGGTGAATATGTGGTAAAGTGCGCTCCCACACAAGTAGAATTTTGTTAACGGGAGTATTGTTTTTCATCCTGGGACTTCAATTAAGTCTGAATGTGAACTCACACCTTATAGAACGGCATTAGACATTCTGCTTTCCAACAATTATTTTAAATCTAAGTTGACAAATAAATTTTCTTCCGCATTACTCACAGCTTGTAGAATTCGAAGTATGGATTCTTTTGTAGGATGAATGGTATACGTCGATGTCTGTTTCAGTTAGTGATTTGTTAATATTATTACAACAAAGAAACTATGAGATCAGCAAGGTTTAAACCAACTCGCTGAATCAGGTTTCCACTGCTTACGTGGAACTGAGTGCCCTACTCGAATTCAGTGTTTCGACCAGGAAAAGCAAGTGGTTTCATTTCAAGTACACTCCGGTCTGATATCACATTACTGTACAGGCCAGCTGGTTCCGTTCCTCGATGCAACTCGGCGCTAAAAAAAAAACTAACAACAGCACCATAAATCAGCGATAAAAAAAAAAAATCTGAAGGTGCATTTTAGCAAGAGCGACTGCTGTGCTCGGTTTCCGTGGAAACGGGCTTTGGCGCATGAACCCTCTGTACTTTGTAGTTGCGGAGATGTCAGTTAAAGAGGAAGAGAATAATATAATAACATAAATAAAAACAAGACGATCAGAGGAGGAAACAAAACGAGGATATAAAGAGAGAGAGAGAGAGAGAGAACAAATACAGATGAGTTCGGAATAGTGAGGGCAAAGTAAAATATTTTTCATCTAACGTGGCACCCTTAAAACTGAGCTTCTTTAAAAAGCGCGTTGGCAACATATCTATGAAAGACGCGAAGTGCTATTCTACTGTTTTGGTTGTCAAGAAAAAGAAATGCATAATTTCGGTGAAACAAGTTGTGAAAGTCTCCTAGAAATGCAACCGTTTTTGTTGAATTCAAGGCTAGTATAATGTCCACTGCGAGAGCATAAAATATGCATGTCGTATTCATAGGCTCGCAAGTTCCAGATCTGGCAACATTTTGCGTAATTATCTCAATATTAGTATTTTATTTTATTGTAGTAGATATATTTAAGTCTATTCATCCATTTGTTTATTTTTTGTGCTCATGAACAGCTTGACGCCTTGATAATGATGCACAACAAAATCTTCACAGGTTAGTTAAAAAGTCTTAAAAGCAACGAAATCTGGGCTTAAAAACATTAATATCTGTTCCCCTGAGGGTATTGTAGAAGTGATGAATACGGATCATGGGACTGGTTTGGATGATGTGATTAACATGAAAAGTCGGAGAAACCCGGAAAACTCGACTCGGAGCGTCAATATTAATAGCAGATGTGAGATCTGTGCAATCAATTAATCCTTGAATACATTTATACAGGAAAACAAGATCGCGCTCACGCCGTCTGGAACTCAAAGTGGGGAATTTGCATCGTTCTAACAGTCTCGCATAAGAATAATAAACAGTACGACCAATGTAACGATCGTAAACAATTCAAAAAAACGCTTTTGAACATTTTCAATCATCTCTTGGCTCGTAGAACTAATACAATTCCAGACTACGGTGGAAAATTCCAACTTGAATATGTCTATGCGGACAGCTCGGAGTGAGTGCGTATACACAGGAATATACAAAGCATTCAGAGAGGCTAATAAATCCGCGAAGCCTATATTCGATATTTGCCCACTTTATTATTATTATACTTTATTTATCTAGATATCAATGGCTAATGCCCGCACTCAGTGAAGTATGTTGTGAATTTCATCGTGAAACAAACTTTGTTCCTTTTTTAGACTTCTTAAATATTGAATATTCCAGGGTATTTTCAATAGATTATGGCGGGATGATGGTAATCACGAGTTTTCTGCTGACTTGACAAGCAGAAGCGCTGCGAATGTCCGTCAGCACGTTCGCCACCACTGACCTTCCAGAAGACCGACTTAAAATACAGTCATGTTTTGTTATTATTCATTCATTCATTTGTTTATTTTTTGTGCTCATGAACAGCTTTCGTCTTTGTAATGATGCACAATTAACATACAGCAAAAGGAAAAATAATTCTACTCATTGACAAGAGAAAACTTGAACGCTACAAAAGATCGGTTAAAATGTATAGATTTGTGAGAGAAAACTTGAACGCTGCAAAATATTGGTTAAGAATGTCAATGCAGGAATCATCGAAATTATTACACAAGGTCTGAATGCGTGTCATGGGGCAGGTTGGGAAGAATTGATTAATATAAAATGGAAGAGAACTTCGCAAAAATCTTCTCGGAACATGAATATTTATTGCTGCAGTTAGGTCAGGGCAATCAATGACTCCGTGAAGGCATTTGAACAAAAATATGAGATCTCTGTCGCGTCGTCTGGCACTCAAAGTAGAACAATTGTATCGTTCTAAAAGTCTTTTATATTCAAAGTAAACAGTGCGACCAACATAGCGGTCGTAAACAAATTAAAAAAAAGCTTTCTGGACATTTTTAATCGACTCTTGGTGCGTACGCCCTATAGAATTCCACACAACTGAGAGAAACTCTAGCTTAGACCTAATTAATGGAAAGTATAAACTGCATAATACAGGCCGACATGAAAAACGCACGTGTAATTCTGGATATGACACCTAACGTACGAAATGAGGCGTTGACAATGTTATTGGCATGCGTATTAAATGACAGCGAAGAGTCTATATAAACTCCAAGATCAAGAGTGTAATCCTCCCTTTGCAATATGGCATTGTCTGAGTTGGTAACAGAAATGAAAAAGCCTTAGCTTCTTAGCAAATGACATAGCAACAGTCTTAGTGGGATCAAGTGTCAACCTGTTGGTACTACACGAATTGCGCATTGATTTGACATTATTCATTAGTTCGAACACCTCCTTTCTCCACAAAAAGTATCCATAATCTAAGATGTTCGTAACAATGATAGGAAAATAGCCGGCGCGGTGTTTAAGGCTGCAAATCTCTTAAAACCAACATTTGTTTTCTACCTCTTTCTTTTTTTTGTATGTATTTGCCCAGTTTGTCATTGAAACGTTTGCCTAAATTTAAGCTATATTCATATTAATAGGTATCCATATTAACAAGACAATACTCATCACAATATGTTCTAATCATATTTATATTTCCCTCTTCAACAAACGGACTGAAGAAAATTCATTCTTTAGGTAGCTTGTTGAGGGGTCAGTATCGGAATCACCCTGCTATTCATTTGAAATGGGTGTTGTAAAATTCATTTGACCAAAGTTGACAAAAAAGGCTCACTCACATTTTCTTGATCAATATTCAACTTACTACTGCGGTTAACCAACGTGCAGACTTTTAGCAGTGTCTAAACTGGGTGCTCTCGCAATGTATGCAGCTGCATGCTGCCTGTTCGTAATGCTGGCGCCTCAAAACATGGTAATCAAAAACGCCTGCTGCGCTTCTAATGATGATGTCAGAAATTACTGGACAAGCCATATGTTTTCTGATGCATTTCATGTTGACTAGAATGAAAACCTCGGTTCGCTGTTCAAATCCCTTTGCCTCCCTGAAATGTGGTACTCCACGGAGCGAAATTGCGGCATGTAGATAGACTTCGGAAGTAGAATTCTTTAGAGGTAACGGACAAGGTGTAGTCTACTAATTTATAAAGTAATCTTGTAATTGGCACGTGACTTTCGCGCAGGTGACGGACCATTTTTAATCCATTACTTTACAAAATAATTTAGTAATGACCATGAAGCATTTTCTCAGCAGTAATAGTCCTCTTATTAAATTACAAAATCTTCATGGACAACACTTGCAACGCAGGTACACGTGCAGCACCCACTCCTTTTCCCGTATAAAATATTTGAATTAAATAAACAAAAGGAATTGTTATGAACGTGCGAGCTGAGTGCCATTCTAGTTAAGGTTTTTGTTTTGGAATGGTTTTTGTTTTGGAATGAACGGCAGCGGGTGCAGCGCGTGTAACCAAACTTGAGCACGCTTTGTACTGCTTGGGCAATTTAGCAAAATGTGTTTTTGTAAAGTAATTTAATACAAGTCCTGTGTCGTTAATTCCTTAGTAATTACTGTTACATTAATAGAATATAAGGTGATTAAGGCAATAAATTCTGTTTATTCGCCGAATTCTCAGTGATATTATACTTAAAATTGGAGTGTGCAATAAAAAGGAATCGCATGCAAAGAAACTCCGCTATATTTTGTTTTGTGTATTAAAACAAAAAGAGTTCGAATTACGCGTGAAGCATCCGTACATTAAAGAACCACAACCGGTTACATGCGCCGGTGGAGTTCATGTCAATTTCTTTAGAGGAAAAGTAAAGCGGCTTTCTGTTTGAGAAAAAGAATCATATTCATTTGGCTTCCAGGATCATTTATTAAAAGTATATCTTAGACTGATCGCCAAGTCGCCACACCAGCACTAACAAAATATCCCTGAAATCCTCTTTCCCGGCACGGGGGAGAAGACACCTGCACCACACGCATATATAGCGTGTGGTGCAGATATCTCGACATTTCCGGGCCGTTCGCATACCTTAACCGAGCAATCAACAAGGCTGCAAGCTTTCCCTCACAACCAGCAAGCGCAAGGCTGTTTAAAACTCTGGGCATGACGTCCCTCCCAGCAGTTGGCTTTTCGGTTTTTCTCTCGTCTATTTGTACGTCGGAGTCATTGCGAATAATGATGCCGACGAAGAATGACGTATCTGCCTGTGCTCCGAAGAAAGATGTGTGCAGCTCGTGTGAACGCGCGCTTCTATGCGGAGCAGCAGTATTTTGTTCGCTCGGCTGATTGTGGCCGCCAATTTTACTGCAAATGCCTAAACGTTAACCTGTAGGTACGTGTACATGAAAACCGGAATAATCTCATTCAAGTGTTCCAGCTGCACTCGACGGCACAGCCTATCACCAAAATCTGCTGGCGCTTCAGTTTCTACCGCAAACGACCTGCAGAAGGCTCATGGGGTGAGTCGGCCGTCACCCAAGAACGACTGTTTGTCCTCGAAAGTCTTTTGCGTGCCATCTACAAATTGACCAGCAAGGCAGAAATTCCAAAGGCTGAATTCAAGCGCCTCCAGGCAGAGAACCGGAGTCTTCGCTCGGAGGTTTTACAGCACCTCAAGAACGTCGTTGGGTGAATTCCGCTAATGCCATCCTCACAACCACTTTACGCCACGGTCACAGCCTAAGCCGCCGTTGGTCCTAGACATGGGTTCCACGCCCCTCCAGCGCCAGCCCGACTAGCCCGGAACGTGAGCCATCGACTGTCGTCATCTATTCGTCGTGAGGACAAGCGGATCGTTTGGCATCAGGATTGAGAGCAGTGACTGCTGGTGGACGCGACTTCCCGATGCAGAACCCTGTAGTACGCGGGGATCAGTCGAGATCAGCGAGAATAGCAGACGACGGATATGTTATGCACAAGCCTCACCGACTAGCCAAGTCGCCTTCAGGTACCGCTATACAAGACAAGGTAAACGCTGCCCCCCCCCCCCCCCCCCCCCCCCCTAAGGTACACCGCTTTGCGTTATTTGTGTCGAGACTCACGCCTGATACGTTCTTACTGACATGCAAGCCTTTGTCGAGCCAATTTTAGAGGAAAAAGCATTGTATGGTCCAAATATTATAACTAGATTTTCATCGTACTCATTGCTTTCTTTGGCTTGTGACAAAGAAATATTTGCAGCACTAAGCAAGCCCGAAGTCTGGCCCCACGGTGGTATCTTTCACCAGTTTTTTGTCACCTTGACAATGCACATTTTCACGAGGAAGCGGTAACGAACGAAGATGGCATTAACGAATAGTGCGTTTTACCAAAACGTGGGGGCCTGCGACGCGAGGCCCATGAGTGCATGTCCAATCTATTTAGAAGTAAATTTGATTTTTTTTTTTGTTTTATCGAAACATGACTGCAGAAATATACATATATGTATGAGGACACAGCACGGTGAACGCTCTACGCGATCGAAAAGCGATCGCCCGAGTACTCTTAGCCGGCAACGTTTTCATGTCCAGACGGTTAAACTAAGAAAGAAAAAAAAAAAAACGAAACGAAGAAGTGTCTCGTTCCCGAGGCATCCGTGCGCGCGCTCTTTCTGCACGGAGCGTCGGCTCTGAGCTTCACGGACGCTGATGGCGACGTGCGCGATCGAAAGCGTCGCTGTGGTCGGCCTTCCACGATTGACCGAATGCTGACTATGACGTCAGCAAAGGATTTCTCATCGACGGAAATAAGAAGAATGGAAGAACTTCAATTTCGACGGTGTTGGTAGTGTTGCTTTAAGAGCGCATTGATTTCGAGCTTCCACCATGGTCTTCACAAACACCATCGAACTTGTTGTTCGCAAGGTAATGACGTCACGGAAGGTAACCATAGGAGGGCGCCACTAAAACATCTCGCCACTAATTAGCCCCGAGAGCGAACACAAGCGTCGCTGTGGTCGGCCTTCCACGATTGGCCGAACGCTGACTATGACGTAAGAAAGGGGATTATCATCGACGGAAATAAGAGGAATGAAAGAACTTTAATTTTGACGGTGTTGGCAGTGTTCCTTTAAGAGCGCAATGATTTCAAGCTTCCACCATGCTATTTACAAACACCATCGAACTTGTTGTTTGCAAGGTAATGACGTAACAAGGGGGAACCATAAGAGGGCGCCACCACAACTTCTCGCCGCTAATAGCTTCAACACCGCGCCAGAGATCTCGCCGCTTCAAGGCCTGTTCACACATGCAGCAGAGCGCTACAAGTATAGCGCTGACCTCGCGCTAAGCGCGTGCTGACGGGAGCGTTCACCAGCTTTGTATCGCACCGTCAAAACTGTTTCTCGTGGCAGACGATAAGTAGCTGATGACACATGAGCAGCGCTACATCAGCGCTTCGCTGCATGTGAGAACCGGCCTTCAACGTGTTCATAAAACCTGCCTTTGTCGAAGTTGAGGCACGAAGCTAGGGACAATGACGACACAGTGACTAAGCAACACGGGTAGCGAAAGTGCTAAGTTCTAAGCAACGTTATTAGATTAACTCAGTTACGGAACTGTTCATAGACGCTGCATGCACGAACAGTACCCCCCCTCACTCACCACGACTCGCCAAGATTCGCTCGACGCGCCGCCGGACGGCTGCTTTGGTAACTGAATCGGGATACGTTCGTTTCAACGTCACTAGAAACGTAAAAACCAACGAAAAAAACTCTTTTTGTAGTAACTTTTATTGGAGATTAGTACAAAATGGGGGCGGGTGATGTTTTCTAAAATTTTTAGTTTTCAAGGTTTTGCAGCACAATTAATATTGTTTTTATACAACCATGCCTCAGCGGGGATTTCAGGTAGCGCGTCCCGACCTAGGCGCATATTAACTGTGGGGGTATTTCGCGGCGCGTCCGCAAGGGCGACGGGGGTGGGACCCCTGTAACCCGATTGAAGCCAAAAATAGATGTCACGTGCAGTTCCTCGAGTGACCGCTGCGGGAAAAATGGCGGCGTTGTGATCGCCATTTGGCGCTTCAGCTGTGCTCTTTAGAATGCACAGTTATGAAACGAAAATATAGATGGCGCTTCGAACGACTCTGGGCGGATTGAGGTGAGTGAGGGGGGTTACCCCCTTCCGCGGGAGTTCCACAACTGAGGTAATCTAGTAACGTTGGTTCTAAGTAACGTGGTGCACCCCGAGCCGCCACGCCGCTATTCGCCAAGATCGATGACGTGAAGAGCAAAGCATCCAGTGCCGTGCAGGAAAGTCACCGCTACGCTGGTTCCGCCGACGTTGCACGCGCCCCGGCGTATGTTCACCTGTTTCGGCTTCCTTCTCCTCCTTTTGTGTTTTCCATGCACAGCATCGCGTGCGGCGCTGCTATTCGCCGAATTCAGTCACGTGACGAGGAAAACATCCTGGGCCGTTCAGGAAAGCCGGGGCTAAGGCCACCCTCTGAGGCTGAATGTGCAACTCTGCTATTGTAGGTATATAGCCATATGGCGTGCAAGTTCGTCTGCTCCTTGCGCACCTCGTGCCATGTTTAGCCCCCTAAACGGGTTCACGTGCGTCTGTTTCCCCCTAACTTCAACCAATGACGGTGTGCGCTTGGCTGCATCGTCATCGCGCGTTCGCTGCGCGTCTCTATGTTCGCCTTTGATTGGCGTGCCCCTCATCGCTCTCCGATGCGCCAAGGACGCCTTTTAAAACACTTTCTCGGCGTATATACTGGAACACTAATTAGCCGCTTACCGAGCAGCCATCTGGGGGCGCCGCTTGAACCGACGGCGAAAGGACTTCATCTTGCAACTGCAACGCGCGCGGTGCCCCTAACTATACCTACAGTGTTTTTTAAGCTTGTCTAAAAAACACTGTAATATATTTGTTTTAGACAAAATATTTGTCCAAAACAAGCCATGAACGATAGTTCAAAACTTTTTGTGGTGCCCAGTAATACGCTCAGTGGCGAAATTGGGTGTTAATTGTTACGATATGACAAATATTTGACAAAGATTCGTTAGTTAAAATTCTAAGTAGTGAAAATAGACATATGGTTACAATTAAAAACTTGCTGAGCCTCATCAAATACCACTAAATCAGTAACTTTTAGAACGACTTTGCGCTCCCGGGATTTGTAGTGGTAAGCTAAAGCTGCCACTCGTACAACACGCACAAGGTCGGGGTGAAAAAACACAGATGATAAGACGGAAAAACCGCGTGGGCACGATATCGCACCGGTAGCCCAGCTGCTGCCGCACGAGGGGTAAATTTAGCGCTCCACCGGGCCTCCCCCGTGCTCGTCTTTCTAATATTGACTGGTTTAGTGATTTTTGATGACGCTCAGCAAGTTGCGAATTAGAACCGCACGTTTATATTAAATATTTAAAATGTTAATTAACACTATTTAGTTAATTAGCAGACTGATCGTTAAGGTTAGGTCTCTTACTATGTCACCCTGGTCGTCTAACTCACCTGCACAAACTGCATAAGTGTAGCTTTCACGGCTTTTTTCAGCAATTAAGCTTGTTGTCACGCATCGCCCTCAAATTGGCAGGTCAAAAAAGGAAGAAGAAACACTCGAGGCACGCGACGAGCGGGGCATGATAAACGCCGGCAGCTTGTTTTGTTCGTGGTTTATAGCGTGTAAATAAACATGTTGTGATTTAACCTTGGTCACTAGAAGCTTAAAACGAAATGCTCTGAATATCTTACAACGTGAGAGCAGGTGAAGTTAAGGCAGTTTAAATTGTGTACATACTCACGAATAAAAAGAAAATAATTCGCAACTGGAAACAAACCTTCAAAGCCGAAAAAAAAAACCTAAAGGAAAAAGTACCATGCATCTTCCCGTCGGCGGCAGAAGGCCCACTGAACCGAAGCAGTGCGTTGGACGGATGGAGCGAGGGATGCGAATGGCTGTATTCTTTATAACGGCCGGCAGCTCGCACTAATTAGCCTAGATACCGCTGCTTTTATACAAGCAGTACGATCGGTTGCGTTCTGAACCAAAACACAAAATGAGAGCCAAGAATGTGCTGTAGCCTTCCAGACGAGCCAAGTTTGTTATAAGAAAGAACTGCGTCGAGTGCGGTTTGAACCCTGTTCCTCCGCGGGGCAGCCGCGTGCGTTGCCAACTCCGCCACGCACGCGGAAATGTGACCAGACAGTTCGCCAGGGAAAAAAACCTAGCTTCGCAAAAGTGCAACATCCTTGGCGTGGACAGTTTCTACATAGTTGGAACGGTTGGTTACGCCCAGACATGTACGTAATGCGTTACTGTTAACGATTTACCTCTACCTTCTTACTTTTTTGGTAGCGAGTAATCTATTTAGTTACTTTTTTTAGAAAAAGTAACGCGTAACGCACTCTGTTACTTTTGAGTCCAAGTGACGAGTAAGGATATTTTAATATTTTGAGGAGCAATGTATACAGGACGGTTTAAACAAACTCATTTTAATTCAAGCCAGAGTACGCGTCTCTTGTGACAAAGCCAGATGGGCAACCAAAACAAAAAAGAAATCTAAACAGTATGACAGCATAGCAACGTTTATTGCTGAACACGTCGGTCGAAAATTGAAGCTGGGAATGTCCTTCACACAGCGAACACAATAAGGTTTGTTGGTTCACCCTTCTAAGATCATGTACAGACCTAATGTAAATTCGGAGGTTGCCAACCAAGGAAGGCACATGAACCAATTGTCAATTCGAACTCTAGAAGCAGAGAGAAGAAAAGAAAGAGGAGATTACCAGACTTAGGCGTACCCTAGTCTAGGGGACGTCGAACGGGCGAACCGCCAGAACAAGAGAACTATTTGTTATTTTTGGTTTCTTGGTTTCTTCTTGTGCCGGACGGGTAATCTCTCTCCACAATGAAGGATCATTTCACGGTGATTCGCCAGCTCCTCCTGAAGCACAACACTGTCATTCCTTCGAGCGCGTAAGTAGAGAAACTCTTCAACGTCGCCGGAGATGTACTCTCAAGAACGCGGAGAAACATAACTGACGGAAACTTCGAGAGGAAGCCACTGCTTAAGTGCAACGCCTACTGAAAAAAAAAAAAAAAAAAACCATAAAACAAAGCCAGCTGTGGGTCTTCAAATTAAAGAAAAAAGTAACTCGTGACTTTTAGGTCGAGTAGCGCGTTCTTTTTGAGAATCGGTAACGAGTAATTTATTTAGTTACTTTTGAGCTAGTAACAATTAACAGTAATTTAGTTACTTTTCTTTGGTAACCTGTACATCGTCCGGATTTGCCGCAGCTGGCTCGGGGTTTTTCCCTCCGAAGTTGGAGGGGTGGCTGGCGTCATGTAACACTCTGTACTTCCAAGAGGCTGTCGAGGCAGCCGTTTCGGCTGTCTGGCGACCCCGCTGTCTCGGTGCTCCGGCGGTAACTCTTTCCCTTGATGCACGGACGGCATGATGTGAATATCGTCTCTTGAACGCTTCTTATTACGCTAATTTTAGCCTGGAGTTGTTGAGTCGAAGAATTATATCTCATGTGTTCCACGTCCGACTCATGTCGGGCCTTTAGTCGTAGCGTGTTATTTCCAAGCCTAAGAAAATCATCCAGGAAGACCAGAATTTAGTTAGGTCACGTGACAAATGGAATGAACGACGATGCATCTCATGATGCTGTTAACATCGGTTGTGCATCCTGTGCGTGAACGCCATTCGAGTCGCCATACGTGCAGAGTCGATTGAAATATATTTAGAAAGCGGGAAATCAGTCTACATTGTTATTGCATTTAATATCACTATTTTAGGAAAGCATCTTAGCCTGTGCTATACAACTGTTCACTCAGCGCCTTTGACGTGCATTAGAGAAATGCGTGCCACTGTAACACCCATCAAAATAAAACTATCTCTATGCAGTACAACCTTTGAATGTGCTCGGTCATCGACACTGTGTGCCGCCCGAGGCTAAACAACATGTTAATTTCATATATTTCAACACACAGTTTAAGAGGAGTTTCTTGCTTTTTGTGTTGAAGGTCCAGCACAAGATTGGCATGAGGCTAACTAGGGTGAGGAGCAAACATTTTTTGATTGCGAATTTATATATGCCCAGTTCTGTTAAACAACGTGATATTGCCATTGCCAGTTCGAAGCCCGTTTGGTCCATTAATTTCTTCTCGATCAGCGCCACCGGGGCAGCCGATGAGCTCTTTGAAGCCTGAAAAACGTTGTCATTGAGCATTTCTCATACCTGCTTCTGGCTGACTTCCATCTCTATTAAGGAAACCCGGTACGGCGGCTGACTAAGTGGGTGGGCGGCATTACCAGTGATAATCTTATGCTTGGCGATGGTGGTCTGGAAAAACCCGAATGGTGCGGCGAAGCAGTCCTGAGCCTCGTCGAGTAGCTCGAGGAGTTTTTCTCTCCACTCTGATGGCAGACTCGAGTCCATGTTGAGCTCGGATGGTGCAGTCTTTTCAGGTGTGGCTGCGTGAAATGCTTCTGCTACTGAAAGCTCCTCGGTCACGCCGCTGAATTCTTGGTGGGGGGATGTAAAGGTGCCCTTGATTAGATGCTGTGTATCGTTAAGGAAGTTCGTAATGAGAGCCTTGGTGCGGATGTCTTGAAGCGTCCTAATTCTCCTGTCAATGCTGATTCCTTTCCCTAGTAGGAAGGAGATGCTGCCTTCTAGTATCGTTTCTCCTCAAGGGGCCTCGTTTTCCCAAACAAGTACAAGGACACTTGACCGAGGCGGCAGGCTCACATCATCGGAAAGAACTCGGATCGCGGCTGGGAATGGTTTTTAATCTCCCAGAGAGGGAACGGGTTTTTCGAGAGTCAGCTGTTATTACTTAGGTCGATGATGGTGCTGTATTCGCACGGGATCTAAGCAGAAACCTACGCAGGTTTCTGCGTAGATCTTGACGCACGCAGTTAGGTTCCGCTTCTACATTATTAAGTGCATGCACCTAATAATATCGATGGGCCACAAATAATGATATAGGCCACAAATAAGAACCACCTGGGGCAATAACTTCAAGCGGTCCTTATTTGTCGCTCATACCACTGCGTTGTTCCTTTCTCTTGGCGGCGAGAGAGCTTCCCACTCTGAACAAAAAATATCCACACCGTTGTCGATGAGTGCCTATGCTTCGTGGCTGTCAATGACAACGTGGTGGAGACACCTTTTTAAGTGCGCCGCCGTTAGAATTGGAGCTCTCCGCCCTTCTTGGAGGCTCTTTACTTAGTCCTACTTCCGCAACACTAAAGCCGGGAATTGCCACACTTAGTGTTTTATGAGACAGGGGGGACAGTTTGCCCCGGCGAGAAAGGCGAAAGGGCGAAAGCACACGTCGAGGTGACGGGGATCGAACGTTTCGGTGGTAGTGTTAGCCCCGACGACTGAGGTCGTCGGAAATACTCCTCGATGTCCCGTGGTCGTTCCCCAAGACATGGTTGAGCGTCGTTCGGCGCAAGCCCTCGAAGGTCTGTTTGTCGGTGCGGGCACCTCCGGTAGACGAGATTGGCCTCACCACAGTGGTAGCAGAGTGGTCATCGGTTTGCTGTTTGCCACATGTCTGTCTTCCTGGGTGCATTTTGTTCAGCGCGGATATACATTGGTTCTTTCTGACGTCAGGAATACTGCGGCGTCGGGGTGTCTTGTCGAGTTGGAGTTGGCAACTAACGGCCAGCCAGTCGCGGTCGTCGTGCTATTGCGGCGTAGTTCTCCCTCGGTTCGTAAGAAACCGCTTCGCGCGCAGAAGTCTCCGGTTGAAATGCCCGTTGAACGTCTTTCCGAAAAACCTCGGCAATCGAAATGAAAGCGAGATGACTGACGGTAGGAAGTAGCTTCATGAACTCCTCTCGTGCAACATCGTGGATGACGTAAATAATGCCTGGAGTCGAAGTTTAGCTTGACTACTTAATTGTGGAAACGCTGTAGAGTCCGTGATAGTGACCGGCTTTGGTCTGCGCAGCACATTCGACGTTTGAAGAGTGATGAACCCCTCGACTGTTGTCGGAGAGTTGCGGGCGAGGCCGCCGAAGTTTTCCATCACGCCGCGAATTAGGATTCTCAGCTTTTCTTATGTAGCCTGAGGGTCGGCGCGGGCTCTCTGGCGCAACATATTCTCCACAAAGGCGGTGACGCTCTCTTTAAGGCTTTGCGTTGTGAACCGAAGCAGGTATTCGGCTCTCGTCGAAGTTGGTTGACAAACGTGCGTTTCAGCACGATCTTGCAAACTTCTAATGACGTCAAAGACCATCTGCGGTTTCCAAACCCGTGCCTGGCAGTTCTTTACAGCCAGAAGTACAGGTTCTGTAGCGCACATCGTCTGTCAACCCATTGGGGAAGGTGACACGGTCGTATTGGTCGATCCAGTCATCGATGTCTTCGTACATATCGTCGTGGAAGGACGTCGGAATGCGTGGTGCAACGGGCATGTGAACAATGGTGGGTGCGGCCGAGGTCTGCTGCGACGAGTTGGTCATCGGTAGCTTAGAAGGTTTTCCGTCCGGACACCGAATTCGGGTGGTCCTCCTTGGTGGCGGGAACTAGCTCAAGGTTCAGATTTCTCTCGGTCTACATGTGGGGCTCCCTCTTCTTGTGGGATTTACTTGTCTTGCGAGTTTTTATTGCCGGATTCGGTATCGGACTTGGTTTACGGCTCCTCTGGATGTACTTGGAAAGGACATCGGACGAAGTGCGATGCACATTCACCATGACACACGATGACAGCGGCGCATTGCTTGGAACTTTACAAAATAGCAAACATGTGCAAAGTAAAGCACTGGACCCAGCACCCGTGACAATATAACAAAACTTACTGAAGAGCGGTTATCCTGAACTGTAAAGCCCATACAAAAATGGTCTATGGTCGTCTATGGAAAATTATATGGCTGGCTATCACCCCCTATAGCCCTCTATGGTCGGCCATAAAAATCCATAAAGACAGCTACAGCCAGCTATAGAAAAAACTATGGCCCTGTGCCTAAAGACTGGGAACCAATAAATTTTCTTTAACCGCCTATAGAAAATTTTATGGCCCTGAGTCTAAACACTGGGAACCAATAAAATGTCTTTAGATGCCTATAGAAAATTATATGGCCTGATGTCTAAAGACAGCGAACCAATAAATGTTCTTTACCCGCCTATAGAAAATTCTTTGGCCCCGAGTTAAAAGACTGGAAACCAATAAAGTCTTTATGCGTCTATAGAAAAATTTATAGCCCCGAGTCTAAAGACTAAGAACCAATAAATTTTCTTTCCACGCCTATAGAAAATCACTACCAGCACTTACTTTTTAGTAAAAACACTCCACGCTAAAAAATTAAATCAATACTGAATTTCTGTAATGCCGGTGACAAACCATGACCCAAGATATGTTCTCTGCTGTTGCAATGAGTCGTGAAAACCAGTAATATTGTTCAACGAGGAGACATCGTGCGCCTGCAAACCGACAAAGGGTGGAGCAACCCAGCTCAAGTCCAGCAAGCCGTGGCGCCAAGGTCCTACGGGTAATGATAGAGGAAGGAAAAGAGTTACGCCGTAATCGACAGCACCTGAGGAAGACTACTGAGGACTTTCATCAAATTCAAGAGTTTGATGACACAAGCATGCGCGAGCAAGGTCCTGAAACTGAAAGCGAGTCAGCACCTCAAACGTCGTCAGCTGTAATGCCTCCAGTGTCGCCATCATGTCACGCTTGCCTACCGACACGACCAGACCAACCTCCGGCACTGGAAGTTCGTAGGTCGGGAAGGACAATTAAGGCACCAGTGCGTCTGACATATAATGAAGACTTTAAACAAGTAGTATAGCCCTACAGTTTGAATTCGAGTCACGCGACTACTCTCAGCTGCGTTAGAGTTTCTACGTGTGTTATTGTGTGTGTGTTTTGTTTGTTGTTTTCTTTTTGTATAACGTAATAATGTTCAGCTCGTTTAGAGAAAGGAAGATGTATCGGCAGTGGCTTAGCCACGCGCCGAGGGTTCAGACTGACAAAGACGAAGATTCAATAAAATTCCTTCAGTGTTGTTCTAATCCACGTCAGCAACGCCTCATATACGAAACATGGATGACGTAAAGAATACCTGGCGTCGAAGTTTAGCTTGACTACTCAATTGTGGAAACGCTGTAGAGTCCGTGATAGTGACCGGCTTTGGTCTGCGCAGCACATTCGACGTTTGAAGAGTGATGAACCCCTCGACTGTTGTCGGAGGGTTGCGGGCAAGGCCGCCGAAGTTTTCCATCACGCCGCGAATTAGGATTCTCAGCTTTTCTTATGTAGCCTGAGGGTCGGCGCGGGCTCTCGGGCGCAATTATTCTCCACAAAGGCGGTGACGCTCTCTTTAAGGCTTTGCGTTGTGAACCGAAGCAGGTATTCGGCTCTCGTCGAAGTTGGTTGACAAACGTGCGTTTCAGTACGGTCTTGCAAACTTCTAATGACGTCAAAGACCATCTGCGGTGTTCAAACCCGTGCCTGGCAGTTCCTTACAGCCAGAAGTACAGGTTCTGTAGCGCACATCGTCTGTCAACCCATTGGAGAAGGTGACACGGTCGTATTGGTCGATCCAGTCATCGATGTCTTCGTACCTATCGTCGTGGAAGGACGTCGGAATGCGTGGTGCAACGGGCATGTGAACAATCGTGGGTGCGGCCGAGGTCTGCTGCGACGAGTTGGTCATCGGTAGCTTAGAAGGTTTTCCGTCCGGACACCGAATTCGGGTGGTCCTCCTTGGTGGCGGGAACTAGCTCAAGGTTCAGGTTTCTCTCGGTCTACATGTGGGGCTCGCTCTTCTTGTGGGATTTACTTGTCTTGCGAGTTTTTATTGCCGGATTCAGTATCGGACTTGGTTTACGGCTCCTCTTGGTGTACTTGAAAAGGACATCGGACGAAGTGCGATGCACATTCACCATGACACACGATGACAGCCGCGCATTGCTTTGAACTTTACAAAATAGCAAACATGTGCAAAGTAAAGCACTGGACCCAGCACCCGTGACAATATAACAAAACTTACTGAAGAGCGGTTATCCTGAACTGTAAAGAAGCTGCATTGCTTTAGAGGAAAGCTATGCGATTAAGTAATTTTCGGTGGTTCGACGTCTGCCGTGGATGAATCGAACGCAAACGGACGTGGGACCATTTTTCTGTTATTGAAGAGCAACACTCGAGCTTCCTGAAAGTTCACGTCTACGCCAGAACTCTTTATAAAGCAGCACAGCATGATCTCGCAAGGCTTGGGAACTACCAGCTTCAAGCCAGCTCTTTCGTGCGCTGCACAACCAAAGTGGGCCTCAGGTCATTTGGACGAAGCGGCACCACGACTCCAGACTACAAACGACGACTTACTCAATTTTCGTATCTAAACAGTGTATACATATACGTCGCACACGCATCACTACAGACCTTGAAGATTCCGATGGTCAAAGAGAGCACAAAAATTTCGAGTTAAAATTTATCCGGTCGACATCTGAATCAGTCCGAGTTCAGAACAACGCTGGGCCGATTCAGTTTCATTCATGACAATATCTCCGCCGACCGCCAGCGAAATGTGCAGCGTTTCCTCCGTATTGTTTCGTTATTCTTATACTTGAGAAACCGCGAAGAACTCTGAAGTTGCTTTCCACCGGCTTCAATTGACGGCTCTCGCATCCGAAATCAACTCACTCCTACCAAGAACAACGAACAACGCTTCCGATAAGCTCCGGCCTAGCTTGGGCCAAGGTTGCTGGGGTAAGCATTGACTGGGCGCTGCTATCTTGCGTATGGCGTAACGTAATCTTCTTTATCTTCGCTATACAGTGAAGATCTTGATGACATCTCTGAGCCACCAGTAAAGCAAAAAAAATAATAATACTTGTAAAGTGGTGCAAACTTAGCCCAAAAACGCAGGCTCCCCAACAGCCCAGCTCGGTGACATGCATTATGGTGAAGAAGCATCGCCGACACCAATCGCGGCCTTTGAAGAAAAAAAAAGTTTTATGATAAAGTAAATAACTTGCTAATAGGAAAAACACCAACCGATATGTACTGCAGACGAATGAGTGCTTGGCCGTGAAAAGAGTAGAGATGAAGTGTGTCCTTGCCATCCCTCTGCTCAGTGGATATGTGCCGATTCCAAGGAATCGAATGTCATGAAAAAACGCAAGTGGTTCTAGTAATGAACTTGTTGCAAACTCAAGGCAGCCAGACCGATTTGAAAGCCATTTTCACAAACCTTCACGCAGCTGAAAACAGCAGTCTACCACAAATAGATACGTTCACAAAGGTGTGGCCGCTGCCCAAGTATTTAAATGAGCGCGTTCTCTTGCATGCTCCAATCCTAGACAGATAAATCATTGATGAACGGATGCGTGAGGGATTCCAGAAAGCATGGTTGCAAGCCGTTTTCAGGAGGAGAGCCTATTTTCTTTGACCACAAACTCTGGTGCCTTTGCACATTATTGTCATACCTCCTTTTTTGTTGAGCCCGGCCAGGGAAAGTTCGGCGTGAAGGATGACAAAAAGAACAAGATTGGCCTTCAGGATCTATCGATGTAGATATGGTTTCAAGGCTGAACTAAAATTGTGTATTATTTTCCTGTGTTTTATTTTTAAACACTTTTTCAAGCTTGAAACTTGTGAAATGATTTTGTCAATGTTAAGGATATGCACAACAACTGTGCGAGAGAACCGAATTGAGAACTGCCCTTTATTTTCGCAGAAGAAAATTAAATCTCGAGCTCAGGGTGCCTTCGATTACACTGTTGCCTATGCGTTTAAAGTTATCGTCATGTCTTTGGAAAGACAATAGCACCGGGAAGTTGTGTCTAACGCTCTTGGTGTGGAACCCACGCAGCTTGTAAAGAGATACTCGAGAGAAAAAAACCGAATGGGTTTCCGTGGTGCAAAAAGTTCTTATTGCCATATGTAATGCAAAAGTGGGTTGAGTTGACAGACTGGACGAAAACATTGCCAAGTACCGATCTGTAATTAGGGGAAAAGGTGGTATCCTTCGCTACTCAATTATCGTCTTGATGCAAGTGTTAGTGATGACTTTCAGTTTTTCCGAACTGGATGAGACAAGTGTTGACTTCCTCCCATTTCGATGGAGAATAAGGCTGTCCTATTTGGCAAGCATGGCTGCAGGCCGTTGCGTGGGAAGAGCCGACATTTTTCACTGAATGCAGTGAGCAGGTTCGACTGCATCGACCAATATGTGTGACTCCACAAGGTACGTAGACAAGATGTGCTGACTGCCATGACAAAATTACCTTGCGTTGTGAGAAATGCGACATTGGAGTTTATGTTAATTTCTTTAAAGTTCTTCCACACGCCACAGGGAGTACTTTCGCCTACTGTTTTTTTTATGTAGGACGGTTCAAAACAATGTGCTGATAAAAAGTTTGTCTCAATAAAGCGATGAAAATAAAGATATATTAACGCAGTAATTAATATCTGAGGCATTCAAAACTCTCGACTCTATAAAATGTTACCTTAAAACAATCTCTGAAACTAGAATTTGCATCAACTTATCTTGAGCCCCCCTCAGAAATGCCTAACCACTCGCATTGAAGCAGTTCCAAATCGCGCGGCACAATGGTTAACATCATCCTATTCATTTATCATAAGGGCGTTTCTCCTCGAATGTAAGTGCTCATTACCTTTGCTTGAAGTGCGTCATACCGTCTTTCTCTTATGGATATTTCATTTGTTGTATTATAGCGATTCTTATAGATACATTTCTTTCCTTGAACCCCGTAATCGATCATCCCATCGCACCACAAACAACGAACATTTTCAACATCTCACATTTATTAATTCAGCTATAACATGAGGAATCCGGACATGAAACAGCCTTCCCGAATCCATTGTCACCATAGATAACACGGGCCAGCTTGACTGTATATTCCTTTGTTTTAGAAAAACATCCGACACTGTGTCTCATTCAATATTACTACAGATGCTTGAAGATTTAAATACTGATATTGCCGCGCACGCACCTGGCCAAGCAGGCAGCGCGGTTGTGGACTAACGGTCCACAACCGTTAGTCCGTTGTCGCGCACGCGAAGAGCCAGGGTTCCACTCCTGGGACTTACTCGGCCTTTATTTATTCTTTCAATTTAATGTTCTGCTGAAATCGAGAACATGGTTGTTTATTCTAGGTCCGAATGTTCTACGTGTCGAACCTTCTACGCCGATTATTCCAGAAGCCCCGCGTGTACATAAGGGGCCTCGCGTGGCGAGCCGCAGTGAGTCTCACCCCAGCGTTTGATCCAGCTGTTTCGTCGACGTCGACGGCCGCGACGCTCTGTTGTTATCTTCAGTTTTCTTTTTGTTTCGGGCACAAGTTCGCCCCATTAAACGTTCAGTCTCTTCAGTTATTCGCCGCCTCATCAGTTGTCATTCGTGACATTTTGGTGAAGGTGCGGAGTATTGAATTCTATGCCCGTTGAGCGTACCCCTCCGAAGACGTCCCGCCCAAACGACGTGCTCAGCCCCGGAAGGCTACCCTTCGCCGAAGACGCCAAAGCCCGAAGAAGCCGTCGTACCAGAGGTCAGTCCCCCGAATTGGTTCTCGTGCCCGAGAACCGGAAGAAAATGATACCGACAATGCCCACCTCACTCGTCGTCGTCCTGCCCGTCGCTCCGCGGACACCTGCTTCCTTTCTCGGCGAGATCTATGAGGACGTCGAAGACCGCGCTCACTGACTGTCAAGGGCCTCAGTCGAAGCCGGTCTTGCCTGCATCGAAGACGACGGCGATGAGTGTTTCCTCGGCGCTCTGGATGTCAGCGACATGGCAGCACTCCAACGAGACGACCCTGAGCTACGAGCGCTCATCGAGCACCTAGAAGGACAAACGAATACTGTTCCCCGTGCTTTCTTACGAATCCTGCCTACCTTCTCCATACGGCAAGGGGTGCTGTACAAAGAGAACTTCGTCAATAACAGCAAAGCATGGTGTAATGATCAGCGATTTCCCGGGACAGCGGGGCATTGACGAGTGCACGCAAGCTTGCCAAGTGGCAATCTGTTTTAATCTCGTGCGACGTGCTCTTTATATACCAGGTGCGCAGGGGCGCCATCTGGCTATCTATCACACTCCTCCCCCCCCCCCCCCCCCCTAACAAAACTTAGCGGAGGTCCCACCGATTTTCACGGTGAAAAGCGCACAGGAGGCCTTCTTGTTCGATTACTTCTTCTCGGTAGTGGAGTGCCAGGAACAGGCAGAGTATCTTCATGCTGATATTCAGCTGTTACAGTTTGAGGCACCGCTTTGGCAGAAGCATCTAGTGGTTCAGCCTCAGCGAGAGCGGGCACACTCTCATCAGGAGGAGCGGCCTGATCTACCGGCTCTGGTCGCGGCTCCGATGATGCCCTAGTTTGGGCTAGGTCAGGACGCAGATATCCTTCATGACGTCTCCAACACCGACCATCTGGGAGTGTGACGTCTGTGATGTGGTCACTTGGGGTGTCGGTCACAGTTGCCGGTACCCATGGTGGACCTTGTCGAAAATTTCTCGCATAAACGGCATCACCCGGCTGGACAGTTAGGATCAGTCGAGCACACTTGTCGTGCGCCATCTTCTGGATGAGCTGTTTTTTCGATATGCTTGACCTAAGGTCCGGGTGAAGTAAAGTCAACGCAGTCTTTAACTTGCGACCCATCAGTAACTCCGCCGGAGTGCACCCTATGGTTTCATGAGGTGTAGTTCTGTAGTTGAGCAGGATTCGGGCCAGCTGACACTGGAAACTTCCAACAGCTGCCTTCTTCAGCTTCAGCTTTATGGTCTGAACCGCTCGCTCAGCGGCTCCATTTCACGCTGGGTGATACGGTGGCGTTAAAATTTGCCTTATTCCATTCTGTCGAAGGAAGTCCTTGAAGCTACCGCTTACAAATGCCGGCCCGTTATCGGATACGAGGAGATCTGGTAGTCCCCCTATTGAAAATAAGTATAAAGGGCCCTTCAAAACTTTTTAAAAGGTTTGAAGTGGTCTTCAGGAATTTTTAACAGGTTTGACGTACCCCTCAAGGGAGTCTAAAGGGCCCATCAAAACGTTTTGATGGGTTTGACGTACCCTTTAAGAAAGTCTAAAGTGCCCGTCAAAGCGTTTTGAAAGGTCTAAGGGAAACTTCAAAGATTTCTTGAAAGGTTTGAAGGACCCTATAAGATTCCTCGATGCGTTCTGGGCCACATCAGAATCTTTCTTAAAGGGTTTGAAATACCCTTTAGAAAGTTCTAAGAGGTTTCTTGAAATGACTGTGTGGCCTTCAAACAAACCCGTCAAACAATTACAAGCAACTCGCAGCAGTTTGTTGAAGAAAAACTGTAGCCTGCCAGTTGTATTTGTATGCAATTTCTAATTCAACATTTTTAGTGCTTAAATTACTAAGCAAAAATTATGACTTTGCGTGTCTATCTTAAGGTAACAAAAACTAATCCAGTCCTGGAACAATGTAAGTAATCAATTATTGTTTACAACCAGGTATCGCAACAATTTACTTTTAATGTAAATTTGTAATTCACTACATAGTTGAAGTAATAGGCACAAGTCTGATTCAATGTGTGTGCATATGTCAGTCAGTTTTATTTAACGTGTTTAACAAAATCAAGGTGCATAAAATGCACCGATACATTCACTGAAAATTTTAAGGAAACTCAATAACCGTAGCAATATAAGCGCATGGTGGTACAATGGTAGCAGGTGTCAAGAACACTGAACGCTGCAGTGCTCACTTATTAAAGTGCAGCATGGACTATACACAAAGCATGAGCATGGTCGAAGCCACCAAGAATTCAGAAAGCAAAAACCTGAAAGCTTTAGAGTGGTCCCCATTTTGCCGACAGGCTTATACCCGTGCCACGCAGGCAACTCGAATGCCATTTACAACGAATAACATTTGTGTGATCGGCAAATCAGCTCGTAATCTGTCGCGCGTGGAATGCGCCACGCCCGGAGTGTCGCGCGCTGATTGGTCCTCCGCTCAAATGTCATTTGTTGTAAATGGCATTCGAGTTGCCCGTGTGGCACGGGTATTAGCTTGTAATGAAGCCAAGTCTCAGTGAAATGCCGGCTGTCACTCTGAGGCTTCCAGCCTTTACAGTAGGAAGCATAAACGAATTCCAAGCCCATTCCCCTTTCCCCCAAAATTATTCTCTCTCATAGAAGTTGGACATGTCGCACAAATAAGATTCATCTTCAAGTTCAACGAAAACACAGATGCATTCAATCTCGTTAAAGAAGAGAACTAAATTCTCCTCATTAGGGGGCACAATACACTTATGTAGGTACTTCACGCTACCAGTTCCAAAATCTTCAAGAATCAGGCTCTTACAGACTAAAACAATTTCACCAGTCCTCACAGTCCTGTAGATAGCCTGAATTTCACAATATGTACCATCTCGAATTTTTACAAATTGTGTGCATGTCTTCTTAGGGCGCGTGTACTCACGACTGTGTATTTCGAACCCCACTACTCTCGTTCTTAGATGTCTTTCAAGAGTAGGTATCTGGCCAAAATGGCATTCAAGAAGGCTATGCACAGCAGCTGTCAACGACACTTCCTGCGGAACGCCCAGGACACCGTCCTCGGAGGCATTCTGAATGTTGAGAAATATGCGAAAGAGTTTGCCAAAGTTAGCTGGGAGATCGGTCATTTCACCAAATCGTGTCAGTGCGTGCTTCATAGCCCACCTCTCAGCAACCTGAAGAGGAACACCTTTAGCAGCGGTTACAAGGCACAGAAGTGTACCATTTGCACTTTCGAATGGGAACATGGACGTAGCCCACAGAGGGCCAAGCTGCATAACACTTTTGGGCAAATGCATAAGTAGATGCATGTTAGAGGTTTCTGCACCTTGACCATAAAGGGCAGACACTTGTCGGAGGGAACGTGCAAAAAGCCCTTCAGCAGCTTGGATGTCGTCCCTGTGGACGCTTTTCTGTAACAGCAGAAACACTGCCTGACACAAGTGTGTGAAGTGTAAAAGGTAGTGGTGTGGAAGTATGCTATGAAGGCACGGCATAGCGTAGTACACTAGCCAGTACCTCCACTCTTTGGCCTTCCATAGAGTTCTTTCTCTAACCGATCGTGTGGCCCTAGCGAAAAGATTTGGGGGACGGATCATTGCCAGTCTGCGGTCTACAGCAGCCATCTCGTTTCCGATGTAGAAAGGTGCGCCTGTGCTTGTAAACCACAACTCTGTCAGTTGTTTCGCAACACCTTCAAGTACACAACGCATGTAATCGGGCACTACTCCCCAAACCATATCAAAACCTTGAAGTCTTGCGATGGGGCTCGGTCCGTACATGCCGTGCTTCGTGGTGCCTGTCATCACAGCCGCTTTCACGTCCTGCAGCACGCCTCAGTGCGTCCTTTCAGTCACACTGGAACTGTAGGGGTACTTCAGAGTGCCTAGAAAGAAGAAAGATGCAAATGTTGAGATAATGAATGATCACACATTATCACAACCAGTACTCGATGTAAATCTGAGATTATAGGGCCATTTTTAACTCATCGTCATTCCCTTAGTTTTTGTGATGCTGGGCGGCTTCGATGCTCCGCGGAAGGTGTCACTCGATAGCAGAGCCGTGGTCGCAGTCTCGTGGAAAGTGATGTTCTGCCTCGTTAAATAGAACTGTCGTCTTATTTTACATTAATCATTAAGCACAAATAAACACCAGCGGACTACCTCTGCATTATGTCGTAGATACACTTCATATTTTTTGTAGGTTTCTGTAATTGGACAAGAAGGTGGTAAAAACATCAACACGGATGACAATAGAGCAGCCATTTTGGGAGCTAGGCCCCTGACATGATGACAGTCATCACAGAAAGGTTAAACTGTAGCCCTTGTTTCCAGCAAGATGGCAAATCAATGGGAGTTTTAGCAGTAGAGCTAAAACGACTTGCTTTGACAAGTACGTTTGCGGCATTACTGGGCGATGCTCTTAGAGCTCGTCCCATGGCTGAGTTCCACGACAGAATGACCCAAGCCAAGTTGCTAAAGAAAAAGAAGCTAATTCCCCTTTCAGACGGGCACATTAAATGACATTTAGGCAAAATGACATATTACAGCTCGGCCAATCCGCATCTTTAATACGGCACACTGCGCATGCACACGCGACGTGCAGAACCGGGATCACGAGGTGATTTAACAAGTGGTGAAATGACATTCAATTAAAATGACATTTACTTTCCCGTCTGACTGAGATATAAAAAAAAGCAGCTCCGAAAAGCTCAAGAACACTCTTATGGTACTATCGTGAGCAATATGAGAGGGAACAGCGGAGCGCGTGCCAAATAGTCTCGAACCCTACCCGTGGCGATACGCTGCGGCAGCTCTTGGAAAGAAGGTGGAGAGAGCGGTGCGCTTTCGTCTGCTAACGGCACCCCGCCATGCTGACTTTCCTCTCGCGCGGCACCTGATAACGATGAACATTACGAGGCGCTTTTATACGTCGTATCATTGATAGCTTTGCGAACTTGAAAAAGAAAGCTCACGGCAACGAGATGAAACAGTTTTATTGCGCCTGCCAATATAAATAAAAACATTTTTGATCACGCTGGTATCAAGTGGTATCAAGACGTTATCGCCGTTAGTAGTCGGCGATGAACTATACCGCGTGAAAAGTAAGCTGCCAGTGGCGGAGTGCCGGCAGCAGACGAAAGCGCACCGCTCTCTCCACCTTCTTTCCAAGAGCTGCCGCAGCGTTTCGCCACGGGTAGGGTTCGAGACTATTTGGCACGCGCTCCGCTGTTCCCTCTCATATTGCTCACGATAGTACATTGTCACAAGCCTTGCTCCAATGCTCCGATTAGTTTGCTTCAGGTCCATAGCTTTCGCTGTTTGCCAAGTTCTACAATTCACCGAGTTTGACCTCATACCGAGCATCAACAGATTAGAGGTACGCCAGAGCAACGAGAAACATCCATTTCATTTGAGACTACAGCAATTATTTTGCCAGTGGTATAAAGCTTTCTGACCTGGGCAGCACTCTATATTGTCTCACAGCAGATTTAAACTGAACCATGGTGTCCGGAGATAACGGTTTATGATTTGAAGGACAAGGAACCATTGCTGTAAGTATTATACTCACCATCAACTAGAGTTCCCTTGAGGTAGCACCACGGACAGCCGTAGTAGCCATTGAATTGCTTGCGGTTTGGCACTGCTGCTCTGGCAGGAGCATCCGCGATGCAACACACCACGTAGACTTTGGATTCGAGAGCCTGTCCGTTCTTGTGGCAAACCCATTTGATTGAGCCGATTCTGCGAAATTGTTCCACAAACCCCTCAAGAAAGAGTGACATGTCTGGCTTTTTCTTGCCAAACCAGATTCAACCAAGCAAGAGGTTCTTCCACCGGAGGATGGGGGGCAATTCATTGAGCATTACATGAATGGGCCACATGAAATGTTTCCTGGACTTGAACACTGGTGATCCGTCAGTACTGAAACTAGCAGTGAGATCTTCCATTGCGCAGCCAAACTGTTGACGTGCTTGGCTCACAAGGTCTCCGTCAGCCAGGTCAGTGAAAATGTCCCGCGATCTCTGGGCGATCTTTTCGAGGTTGTCCCACAGGGCCTTCCTGCAGTTCTTAACCAGGTCATGAAATTGTTTGCGCAAGTTGAAAATGATAAAAAATGTGCAGGTGCTCGAAACCATGAGCGGTTTCGAGCACCTGCCGCAAAAAAAAAAATGAAAATCCTCCATGCCCCGCTGACTCTGCTTCCACACCTTCCGGAATAGAAACTTTGACTTTGGAGCCACAAAAGCGCCGAACAGAGTGTTTACGAGCCTCAACAGGCCCTCAGTCTGCGTCCATGAGAGGCCGGCGGACAGAACGTAGGCCAAAATCAGCAATAGAACGTGCCCTCGGGTCGAGTCTTGTCCAGAAATAGGGGGCCCACTGCACAGCTCTTCGAAAAATTTTGAAGTCCGACTCATCTTCGTCGCTGGTAGTCAAGTCGGGATCCTCTTGCTCAGATTCGTCACCGCCACTCGATGCCGTTTCGCCAGTTTCGCTGCTTCCACTCGTGTCACCTGATGCCAGCCTATCATCGCTGGTGCATGGGTTGTGAAAAAGCGCTTCATCTTCGCTCGTGTCATCGGATTCATTGTCGCCATCAGAAGTGGCTTGGTCATCGCTGGTGACGCCCGACGTGATTTCATCCTCGTTGGAGTCAGAGCTCTGGTTGGAGTCGTCGAAATCGTAGCACCGCCTCGAATTATCTCCGTCCCCTGAAGTTTGTGAAAGGTTGAGCTCTGCTGTACGCTTGGCCCTCGCTTTTGGTTCGGTTTTGTTTGCTTAGGTATCACATAAGCCTGATCCGGCCCCATGTATACCTTCCTTCTTTTCTTCGTTTTTGGAGGCATCTTCGGTAGCGGTAACAGCAGCAACAGCCGATACCCGAAACGAATAAAGTGAGAAGAAGAAGACCAGGGCAGGTTTCGTTTTTTCTAGACTAAACCGGATGCTGAACTTCGGCCAGTCTCTTTACCGAGCTTTGATTGGAAAGTTATTTCCGAAAACCGGAACCAGGCGTCTGCTGACGCGCAATTTTGCTGACAATAAATAGTGAAAAGGCTGGGAAATAAATGAAGCCAGTTATTTTATGGAAGCGAAAATTAAACAATAATAACAATCCAAGGCGTCTTTCCTTTACAACCGGGTCTTTTTCTCTTTTTTTTTGGTTTCGGTTTCCATTTTATTATGCAACATCAAGTCATTGATACACTGGTCGCGATCCTGGCGGTGATATAACATCATAAATACTCATTTCATTAGGAAATAGGTATTCATAAAATTAAAAAATAAAGTCACTTTACAATATTTTGTTTAGTTTAAATATTTGCCGACAACTAGCGCCCCCTGCCAAAATCAAAAAAATACTTATGTAAGAAATAGTCTTACTGAAGCAGGTAAGGGGTCAGGGCGGGACGCCTTTGTCGGAGGTCGATACGGGGCAAACCGAAGTAGCATAGTAGTAGTTTGACGTGCGTGACGTCATGTCCGGTTTTAGTCAAAATAGAGCTATTTGCAGAAATTTTACTTTGACATCTTCACCTCTTCACTTCGCGTACTCCTCCGGAGTATGCTTCCAGCTCGTTCCTCCGAAGTCAACACAACACACAACTGTCATAGTTGGTAAAAAACGGCCCGTGCCAGTCGTTTGCAAAGCGACGTAGATTGAAACAAATCGCCACGGCGGTTTTCGCGGCCTCGGAGATGCAGGAGCGTGCCGACGTTAAAAGACACGTTTCAACTAAGAGAGTGTCAGCAAGAGCCACGTAAATACCTGTGCACACTCGGAGCGGACGCGCACGTTTGATCGAAGTGCTTCGGGACCGATCTTTTAGGAGTACCAGTCGATACTGACGTGACACCGTCAAAGAAAGGTGGGACCGGCATTGCGTAGCTCCCACGAACTGTTATAGCTGGACAGTAATGTACTCTCGGAAATAAGTGAGCGTGAACGCGCTTCCGCGGCGACAAGCGTGTCAGAATAAAAATGGTCCACTAATAACAAAGTGTATACATACTGTGTTGCGAAAGTAATCCATATGGCGTTTATTTGAGCTCCATATCACACAAAACAAGGAGATAGAATTGACGACAGCGTTCGTCACCGCTGCCTGAAAAAAGGAGATGACAGGGGGCAGAGAATGACCCCTTAATCTAAAATTGAGGTCAGCGATTGAACTATAATACAGAAAGGGTCCACAAGGGTCTTGCGAACGCGTATTTCATTCAGAAAACAGCCGGTCGGTCGTGGGCAGACGGTCTTGGCCAAGGACCGTCGTAGCAACGCCGGGACGATCGTCGGAGTGCCTGCTAGGCCTCGAGCTCGTTCGGTCGGTGGCATCGTTGCCGTAGTACCTTTTCCCGTGTGCTTGTGGATCCAGCGTTCATGTTCGTCGTGGCCGGTTTAGAGTACTTCCTTCTTTCTTCTTGCTGCTTGAAATCGGGATCCGCGAGAATAGCACGTAGAAAAATTAATGTCCGTTGTTCGTCGCGACCAAGTAACTGAGCGACGTTGTCGGTCTTGTTGATTTGATCGTGGAAAGACCGCTCCGGAGCTGTCGTCGTACGTACATTCTTGGCGTAAGATCGTTTCGTGTATCTGGCCTCTCTTCTTTAGCGTATGGCACTGCAACAATAACACGCCGCGACCGCCGCCTCCCTCCGCCTCCCTCCGCCCCCAACACTAGACACAACAACCTGCAACATGCTCTCCGCGAAACGTAAAAAAAAAAAATGTTTTTTTGCTTGCTTTTTACGTTGTTGGCAGTGACGTCACGGACGTCACTGCCCCGTATCGACCTCCAAAAAAGGCGTCCCGGTCAGAGCGTCGCACGAATACTAGCGCTGTGTAAAATGTTCGCGTTGGTGAGCTATGAGATCGACAACATGACAGCGGTTGCCTCAGCACGAAATATAAAAGACCTCTGCCCCGTAACCTGCGAGGATTTCAATCCAGACTTGTTGTATGACGTGTTCTGGAGCGGCAACATTACAACGAAGGGGGGCTACTACCACGCGCAGATTGTCAACACGGCAGGTATGTGGAACATTTTCCCTGACTCCTCTTTTTACAAGTAGCTAATTGATTGTGGTGCACATCAAAACCAAATATACCTTAATTTACCGATTGCAGAATCCAAATAACTGCGTGATGTAGCGAAACGAACAAGGAAAAGGCCGCTCTCTAACGCAATGTCAACAGAGTTCTCCGACACGCGCGCAGAAAGCCTCGTCCAATGATAATAAGCCTTTTTTTTTTTTTAGGGGCGAAGTTTGTTAGGGTCTAGCCTTGTCCGTCCGGCGTCCGTGCTCACATCGATCTTGCTGGTGCTCGTGCTCGTGCTCGTGAGCTCACGAGCACGCGAGCACGTGCTCACGTGCTCGTGTAGGGCAAAAATAATTTTGCGCAGTGGACAGGATTCGAACCAGTGCGGGAGACCCCAATGGATTTCTATACTTCGTCTCACCTTAGCATGGACTAACTGCGAAAGCTTTGCAAGCGCGAGCGGCTAGCCTTGACTGGTTTCAGTAAAGCACTAGCTGCACGAGCGCTCGTGCAGCCACGGAGGCGTCATCCAAAGTAATTAGCTCGCGCTTTTAGCATGCGTGGCTAACAATAGTCCATGCTAAGGTGAGACGAAGTATAGTCCATCGCCTTATCCACTCGGCCACGACTGCGGGACGAGTAGGGGGCTCTGAGATGTGGTAGTAACTCAAGAGCTGGGGATGTCATGGGTGAAACGTGGCATGTAGCCGCTCAACGTCTATACAGGAGAGGGCGCTGCGGTCAAATGCGTATATAATTGCGTTAAACTTTGCATGCATTGGCTCAACGTTTATAGACGAGAGGGCGCTGCGGTCAAATGCTCAAATGCGTATATAACCACGTTCCATACCACACATTCTCTTTCTGACATAGATGAAAACGAACGAAAGGCTCGGCATGCTGCGGCTCAGGGTCTACGCAGACAAGCACCACCAGAGCTTCGCCCCAATCAACATCATTCACCACGTGGAGATGCAGTCAATTTTTTTTTTCAGTTTATTTTACATTGCAGTTTAAACGTTCGGGGAAATTATTGAGAAGAAAATAGGATACATACAATACAGTAAACTTTTGTTAGTTTGACCTCAGCCATTTTGAGTTTGCATTTAATTTGATCAATATTCAACAGTCTCGGTGAGCGCCCATAGGAAGTAAGCAAGCCGGCCGCGTCGCGGCGGTCGCGTATTGTCCGCCGCGGCCTAGCGGTAGCCGCCGCAGGAGCATCGGGGAGCAATGGCGACGAACAGCTCGGCTGACAGTGTCCCCGTCGTGATTACGACGGACTTTAAGGCAGTTACGAATTTGGGAAGTTTTTTCGGTAGCCGGTGCCGCCGGCGCAGAGTCATCGGGAAGTAATAGCATCAAACAGCAAAGAGGACAGTGGGCCATTACGAATCCGGAAAGCTTCTTCGGTAGCCGGTGCAGAATCATCGGGGGGAAGCAATGGCGATGAGCAGCACAGCGGACAGTGTTCCCGTGGTGATTACGACGGGGTTTAAGGCGGTTACGAATCCAAAAAGCTTCTTCCGTGGTGCCAATATGACGAAGGGAAAACTCCTTCATGAATCTGGCTGCGTGTACGACGTAAAGGAGGTCCGTTTCGACGGAGAAGTGCATGTCACGGCGGGCCGTACTCCACAAACAAAATTAAGCGCGCCCGCAAAAACTTTAATTGGCGTTGAGTGGACTGCGGTAATTATGTATGTTTATTTCTGAATCAGCTTGACAATAACTGGGCGATTGTTTTCGCGCCGTTCCGCGATTCCCACTACTATCTCCTGTAGGCTGATGGAAACATCCAAGGGTATGCTTGGGTGGGCGACCTCATTCCGGTTCTCGATTCTGGTGAAGTATTTGCTGCATACTTTAGAGTTTGCCGTCGGTGTCGATGTTGTTCTATCGTCACTAGAATAGAAAAAAAAAGTTAATTGTATTATTTGTCAGCAGCTTAAGCAAAGCGCGAAATGGAAGTTAAGAAGCGCCACTAACCTGCATGGACGCAGGTAGCCCAGTACTCCGCATCGTACGGCTTCGAAGAGACGATGTAGTACTTCGTGTCCATGCGCGATCTTGCACGTACTGTTGCAGCCAACCACGCAGCAATTGTTGCGGCTTTCTTGGTGTGGAATAGCCATCTCAGAAATTACAGCGCTAACTCGCTACAACGCACAATTAACGCAGCGACTGGCAGAAGCTCCCCGATGCAACGGACCCGTTTGCCGCTAGGGGCGCCCTGGTCGGGGCTTGAATTAGATCCGCACGATTCCTATACATTTCTATGGGGAAAAAGAGCTCCTTAGTTCGAACATGCAAGGGAACCGCATCGCATAATTATACTTCAGCGAATGCATGCCGGCGTAGTTGCACAGTATCAATGCAGGAAACGAAGTTCGGCTCCGCGGCTGCACGCCACAAGACCGAGTGGGCTGAACTATGTTCTTAAAATTATATCAACAAGTTGACTCCCACCTTATGTAATGAGAGTAGCATCAAAAGCTATGACGGTCGTGAAACACTGGCAACACCGCCATCTTTTTTTCATGGTGACCGTGTTTGTTGCAGCTGCTTTTCCTGCTTCAATTTCCACTGTTCTTTGTCTAAAAAATGAGAAGCCGGCGGCTGTTCGCCATCGTCTTTCACGCACTTTAGCAGACTAGAATTAGACTTTTTTTAAATATAGTGCCTGGGACGCGTCTCGGATGTGTGTTTACCCCTATACCCCCCCCCCCCCCCCCCCCCCGTGTTGAATCTGGTCCCGAAGTGGTAACGAAGGGGCTGCCGTGTTAAATGATTATGAGTTCCTGTACAAAAACTTGTAGGCAGCCAGAATTCCACATTCACAGCCGTAGCTGTGCTCTCCTTCACAGCATTGAAGTTTACTCCTCGTATGATTGATTTGCCAGTGTGCGAGAATTCGCGCAGCTGAGGTCTTAGTACATGAAGCTCGCACATGCAGCTTAAAAAAATTGTCTGGTCCTAGTCTCGGGGTTTCTTGTCAAATAATGTTTAAACAGCGCCAACTCGTGTTCGCACTAACTCTTTGTTCGAGGTATTTCTGCCACTTGCACTTTTGTTTTGTATCTGTGACCTTCCTAGCACAATAGCAATAGAGGCGCCTTATGCCCTCAATATGGTATTTCTTATGGTAAATTTCGCCCGTAAATTTCAAGCACTTTTGGACATTTGATTTTTCTGTTTGTGCAAATGCGAGCTAGCATGTACTGCTTTAAAGCCGTGAGCATGAAGCTTTCCAGGTCAGTTCAAATCTACAAACGGAAGTTACCATTGAAAACATTCTCTAATATATTTCTCGGCACAGAAAAAAAAAGAGACAAATGACAAAGATGGCAACAAGCGCCAAAGAGATTTGGATCTGCTCCGAAAGATAGAGCATGAGAACCATGACCTCGTGCCGCGCAAAAGGACATGGAGGTACTACGAAGCTACACGAAAAAACAAATGCTCTGGAGCAGTGCCAGAAACTAAATGAAGAGCTCCAGTAGGCACTCTGCACGAAGATAAAGAAAGCAGGTAAGTTATTCCATCTAGTTCCTTCACAAATAAATAATCAATTTCAGAGTTCCAAGCCCCAGGCATCATGTTTAGAAGCATTTTTTGTATTTACTGTCATGAAAGGTTATAATATAAGTTTGTATGTTTCGACAACTTACATTCTCTTTCAATGCTGTTTTCCTACAATGGTTTCTCTAGATTGCTTCCAGTGCCAGAAGGGTGGAGCAGAGGAGACTGCTCCTCTCTATTATGTGGACTTAGAAGGACAGGGGTATGCCGACGAACCAGGACTAGACCCTGCCTGGTCAAGCATAAGTGCAATGACAGTCGAGTGCAATATGAGAAAGGTAATTTGGGCAGTTTACGTACCAAACCAATAAATTTGTAGTCAAAATTGCTGCACTGATTCCTGTCAAAATGCGCAGCAATTTACAGCGTCTTGTTTTCCGTTAAGGTTTCTCCGTAACTGTTGTAAAACTAATATGAAACTTCTACGTCTAATTAAGATGTTTGGGGTTATGTGACTTTGTGTTGTGTAATCACAGATTAGTCCTCATGTTAGGACTAATCTTACATGATCACGTGACACAGTTGCATGCCTTATCCAGCATGCCACACTAAAGGACCAGGAATCGGTTTAGACCACCTTGAGATCTTTTGGTATGCAACCGAAATCTTAGTGACACCTGAATTCTCCGCATTAAGCCTTAGCCATATTGCGCTCACTTTGGACGGGATTGAAACCAGCCAACTAGAGATGTGTAGGCAGCGCTTTTGCCTCGGAGCAACGCATATGGCTAGCCGTAGTTCGGAGACCAGCATCAAATGAGTTGTCAAGCCCAAATACTTTGTGTTTCAAATCCTCAGGAGAATGCATCACACTACAGTGCTTCCCAGGCTGCTGTGTCCCAGCCAGCAGCTCCTCTACCAGCACGGGAAAGTGGCGAAGCCGAACTTGGTGCGGTGATGGTAAGATGCTTTTAGATGCTTTTCAGTTAATGTTACATTGCGATCCATAAACGATCGCAGACATCGTTGAGGAGAAAATAGGATTCATACAGTACAGTAAAATTTTGTTAATTCATCCGTAGCTATATTGAGTTTTCATGTAATTTGATCAGTTGTCAGCATTCTCGGTGAGCGCGCATGCATTTCTTTGGGGGGAAAAAGCTCCTTAGTTTGAACGTGCAAGGGCACCGCATCGCATAATTCGCATATCTAAGGTCATAGTACATGAAGCTCGCACATGTAGCTTGAAAAATGTTCATGGCTATAGGGGAAGCTTTTCTGCATAGCACTGAAGCTTTGAATGCTAACGTGCTTAATTTCGGCCAGTATGGCATGGCGGCACGTGAAAAGTACTGTGAAAGGTAAACAAGCAACTCTGCTACCTACGGTAGAACCTTAATCTTTTTGCTTGTCACGGTCTTGGTGGTCGGAAATGGAAGTGCAGTCAAAAAAATTGAGTGTACGCAAGTGTTGCTGTCGTCGCAGTCACTGGATGTCGCAAACCATCGCTTCGTACATTGCCGTTCACTGGACATCTGCAGCACTATGTACAGTTTGGCAGGCGTTTCCTTTCCCCCTACACGATTGTGCCATGATAAGTATCGCAACCAGCAATAAAATGATGTAGTTGTGACATCACAAGGCAGAAATCGAGGGACCAAAAATTAGGTTGTGGTAGACAGACCAGTCGGACACGCGTGTTTTGGGCATACTGTAGAGTAGACATTAAAGTGAATTAGACTGGGCTCATTTTTTTCTTTTTCTTTTCTTTACTTTCAGTCTTCCGGGTAATTCAAACAAAAAGTTTACCGCAGTGTATAATGAATCCAATTTTACTGTATGACTAAAGCACTGCTTGTTACTAAAATGAAAGTCCAAGGATATAACGAGAAGTAGCCATCGAGCAGCCATTCCAAAATATGAATCTTTTGTGTGTAATAGGATCATTTTCGTAGGATCACATATTCTGTTGGTATACGTAAACCTCAATTTTATTCCGAGCCCCACTGTCAGGATTCAAACCCGCCAAAAGGCAGCTTTGTAGGTCCTGGCAGGGCTAGCTTTGAGTGGGGCATGAGCATCAAATGAGCTGTCAAGCCCAACTGGCCTGTGTTTCAAATCCGCAGGTGAATGCATCCCAGACTCCCGCGTCCCAACCAACCCGTCCACCAGCACCAACAAGTGGGGAAGGCGAGTCGGGTGCTATCGGCTCGCCTTCCCCACTTGGGAGTCGGGTGCGAGTCGGGTAAGTTTCTTTTCAGTTAACGTAGTACTGCAGACTATTGAAGAAATCATTGAGGAGAAAATAAGATTCACATAGTATCTTAAAGCACTATTTAGTACTCAACTGAAAGTCCAAGGATATAATGAGAGTAAGCATCGAGCAGACATTCTAAAATATGCAATCTTTTGTGCCTAATAGGATCGTTTTCGTAGAATCGTATAGCCTCTTGGTATAGACCGTTTTATTGTTGGTAGCGCCATATCGAGAGCGAGAGAGAAAAGGGGAAAGGGCTACCGGCGCTTTCCTCCTCTCTGGGTGTGTAGAAAGAGTGAAAGTTCCGGATGAGAGGCTTGGCCGGTGTTAGGTGTCTGCATTGCCGGAACTTCGTTCGCGCTTCTCTGTTTTAACTTGTTCGGATGGAACCTTTACTATTCGTTTTCAATCCAAGCACCTAACTGCGCGTTCTTCCGGTTCGTCGTCGTCGTCGTCTTTCCCTTCCGTATTCGTCCCCTCGCGGCCATCTTGGTCTCTGTGGGGCACGTGCGCCTGGCATAGTCCTTCGCCAGACACTCCTCACAGGTCATCCCCTCTTGAGACGTGAACCAGGCGGGAGTAGATCTGGGACTGGCTCGTGGTACGGTGTCAGCTGGTCCGCGTGAGCCACGTGCCGGTTTCGCCCAGTAACTGGGTCCTTAAGCACAAAGTCGTTAGCACCCAGGCACTGGACAACACGGAAGGGCCCCGTGCGCCGTGGAGCAAGCTTCGCAGTAATGCCTTTGGCCGCATCGCTCAATGTGTGGGCATCAAGAAGGACAAGGTCCCATTGACGTATTGTTGCAGGCTTCCGGTGCTGGTCGTAATAAGTCTTCTGGGCCTGCCTTGCTTTCTCTTGGTGATCTCGAGCGAAATAGAGTGCGTCGTGCAGGCGCCGAGTGACTTCCGCCGCAAAAGCATGACATGCTGAAGCTGGTGGCTTGCTGTCATCCTTGAGTCCTGCCACTTCCCACGGGGTGCGAAGCTCTCGGCCGTAGCAAAGGAAGGTTGGGGTAAATCCGGTGACGACGCTTTCTGCCGTGCGCATCGCGAAAGCGATTTCAGGAATGTGCTGGTCCCAGTCTCTGTGGGTAGAACAATATGCTCTAAGGACTCTCCTTCACCGTGCCATTGTCCCCGCAGAGGGCGCCTGCGAAAGCAGGTGTTTGGAGAGTGGCGTCTCCACGGACTCCGAGCCATGCGGGTTCGCCCGCCCACGTCTGGCTGTGCGTGGCTTTCCCGTGTCCGGGGAAAAGGGCATCCTGGTGGTTGAGCCGAGCCCGGGGAAGGTTTGGACCCTTCGGGGCCCCCCGGGTGAGGCAATACACCACTTCGGCCCCCGCTTCTCGTAGACGGGAGTCCTGGTAAGGCCCGGCCAGGATGATTCAGTCTAGTCGCCTTTTCTTCTACTATCCCCTCCAATCTTTCACCTTTACCTTTCCTGTTTCTTTTACTTCTCTCTCATTTCTCTTACTCATTTTTCACCCCTCTCTGGCGGCAAGGGCTAACCTTGGGTGGCAATGGACCTCTGTCTTGACCCACACTTGGGTATAGTTTCCTGGCAGCACTGTTAGCGTAACGTCTCCAGCCAAGCCCTTCTTGTTATGGTGCGTTACCTAACCCCTTGTTGGGCTCGGTGGTGGGCGGTGCACCGCGGATTCCGAAGACTCTTTGCCCTCCTATGGCGCCCCTCTCTTCCAAACCCCGTTCGGGACAAGCCGTTAAAAGGCGCTGTCCTGAACACAAGACCATCGAAAAAGAACCTGAGGTAGAAAACTTCACGAAGTTTTTCGTTGTTCATTCCCTCGATGAACAGAAACCCGTGTCAAAGCTATCGCCATTTGCTGTAGCCAAAGTACTTGAACACCTTGTAGGGTTTTCCTACAAGGCTAAAAAACTCCACTCAGGAGACCTCTTAGTTGAGATAAATAACAAAAAGCAAAGTGAAGCGCTGCCCAAGCTGAACACCATACTTGATGTGAAAGTGTCGGTGAGCCCTCACCGCACACTGAACACCATCCGTGGAGTCCTCTCTGAGAACGACTTCCTTCACACTAGTGAGGAAGAACTCCAAGGTGTCGGCGTCGTTGCCGTAAAACGGATTATGTTCAGAAAAGATGGCGAAGAAATCCCTTCAAAACATGTCATCCTCACGTTTGAAAGGCATACACTACCACAAACAATCAAGGCTGGATACCTCAACTGCCACATCCGCCCTTATGTCCCCAACCCCCAGCGGTGCTTCCGTTGTCAGCGTTTTGGTCACGGAACACGCAGCTGTCGAGGGAAGGAGACATGTGCAAAGTGTGGCAGTCAAGATCACGTCTCTGACATTTGTGAGAATGTTGCCCACTGCACTAATTGCAATGGACCACACCCTACTTATTATCGCGGCTGTCCCATCTGCACTCTTAGAAAAACGGGTCAGTATAGTCCTCCCTAAAGGGAGGGACGCTCTTGATACATATGTTCCATCAGAAAGGAAGAAACGTTAGTCCCTAAAGCAGGGGAGCAAAAGTTCCTCCGTCGCCTGCATCTCATTATGGCGGTCACGAATCGAGCAAACCGAACTCAATAAGGCTTAACGAGAACACGAAGTCTATTGTGCGGGGCGAGAAGAGCAGCAAATAAAAACGCAAAACGAGCTTTCCGCGAACTGTATTTATTTACGAAGCCGGCTTCCCCCTGCAGATAAAGAAACTTACGTTTCGAAAGCATGCAGTCACTCAGTCTTCTCATCGTCAGCACTGCGATGTTAAACGGAGACAACCGGCACCCAGTACGCGCAATTTATGTCTTACCTTTGCTATTCCTCGAGCCAAAATTCCTTCGTCAATCGTTGCGTCAACCGCACATCACGGAGGAGTGATAAACCATTCGCCCGCGAAACTAAACGCCGCTCTTAAAAAAAAGCACATCCGAAGCAGCCTCTTGGCTCATTTCAGCACGGTAACACGAAATTATGGCGTAGCCGCGTAGCGTAAAAGGAGGTAAAATCACTTTCCACCAGATGGCAGGGTCAAGCAGAGTAATTGCAAGTAGCTAGGCTAGGGAGCGCTAGGTACCGCCCAATTCATGTTCTACAAAAAAGTATTTTATTTTCTCACGCCACCATAGCGCTTCGGGATCTTCGGGAGCCTCTCCTACACACACATGTAGACATGTAGGCGTACTACAAGCATCAGCTGAACATACATTGAGCGCATACACATGCATCGCACATAAAAACATCAATACAACAGCACACTAACCCGATCACTACTCCCGAGATCTGCGTTTCAGTCTTTTATACTGGTCGTTTTGAACGTACGGAATATTTCGGTGACTCCCTAAGCAATAAAAAATATTCACAGCATGTTGATTTTTTTCCAGCAATGTCATACATCTGAGAGTATTTTTAATGGCTCAGGGGATGAATCTCTTATTAAAAAGAAAACGCTCGATCATGCCGTAATTATTTGAAAGCCAATAAATCGAGCCGCTCCAATGCGGTTCCAAGCCATGAGTTCGTTTCCCCGCACGGCACTTCGTAGCCACTATTTATATTGTAGTGTTTGTTTTTCTACTCGTGCTGTTCGCGCACGGCTGCGATTGCCATCTTGAATTAATCTCTGTAGAGCAGATATTCACCCAGCTGGAAGTGATGCTTCACGGGCAGAGAAATCGCTTTTCGATTAACTTGAATGCAGTCAAAGCCGCGACTTGCGGCAAGTGTACGGAGCTTCGCCAGCTACGCCGTGGCGAGCTCGAAAACGTCTAGCGCTCATTCCAGCGCGCCACTAGGAGGGCCGTTTCTCGAGGAACCGTAGTATATTTAAACAGCAAAATAAAGGATAGCTTTTTGTTTTTGATTTTACCTGTTTTTTCTTATTTTTAATGCTAAAATTCCATTGTAAATATACGTACTTACCGTCATAATTTCGTACTGTCCCGTCTTTTCTCCAGAGCGCAATCTCTCCCGGGGACCGACAGTCACATTCGCCACTGTACGATAGGAGCTTACCGTTCAGACCAGCGTTCCAACATCACTCTCCGCACGTCGATCGACTGCACCTAATTCCTCAAGTGGTCTGAAACTTTTTAATGTAAAGCGGAATGTCAACCTGCGACACCCCGCCCCCTCCAATCAAGGCCCGACCAGCGGCATCAATGCCCGACAGTTTACGTCATCTCATCTTGTTGTTACACCACTGATACGCGAACACACGGTCACATCGGCGATAATTCCAGTCTTCTGTTCACTACGCACAACACTGCCATCACGATGTAGCTGCTATGTTGCTGACACGCAGAAATACAGAACCACGTTGAACGCCGGTTGGCACCCGGCACGGGAAAACAGAACCGAATTCAGCACGGAATGCAGCCGGCAGGAAAACCTGCCTGCCTTGGACGCAGTTCCCGCGATTTCCATAACGTCGAAAACGCCGACACAGTTCCGCGTGGTTCCGCTACTGTAGTTCCGCGTAGCAATCCAGAAACGGCCATCTTAACCAGTGTACGTAGCGCTGCTGGCACTGCTCCGGAACTTCGCTGTTTCTAGCGGCTTCGTGTGCTCGTTTGATAAAATTAGTGGTAAAAACGTCAATGCACCTGAAATGTTCTGCACGTTTGGGCTAGAAGACGGAATTACAGGCGGCCTTTGCTGCCACTGAAGCTCAATCAACTTAACAACATTTATTAAACAACGTGTGCGACGTGCTCGAAAAACGAAACCGAAAGAAGATGAGTTGGGAGGGCGAAAGCTTTCTCCCGTCTGCCCGGAGAAGGAGGAAAACGTCTCGTTCCTCCCTTCTTCTCATGTCTGCATGTAGGCGCGTCAATAGAAGGGAGGAAGACGCACCGTTGCTACCTTTTTCCTCCATTGTTTCTTAGAGTGCGCTTTTTTCTTTATGAATGTCGAAAACTCAACGGGAAAAGAAACGACTGAAGGACCAACCTCGTCGTCTTGGCCCCTGCGTCAACGGCTTAGCTCCAACCTGGGTGCCCAAATCCTGTTTATCAAACAGCGTGCTGATGAAGCGTGTAGCAAGGACCGACCTCGTCGTCTTGGTCCCTGCGTCAACGGCTTAGCTCCAACCTGGGTGCCCAAATCCTGTTTATCAAACAGCGTGCTGATGAAGCGTGTAGCAAGGACCGACCTCGTCGTCTTGGTCCCTGCGTCAACGGCTTAGCTCCAACCTGTGTGCCCAAATACTGTTTATCAAACAGCGTGCTGATGAAGCGTGTAGCAATGATATTTATATAGTTTTTCTTGGCGTCGGTGGATAATAAGGACTCTAATTTTCTGTCCATCGGTCTGGATTTTGTTTATTTTTGTTTTGATAAATTAAAACAAAAAGAAAACTTACAAAGCAAGAACAAAAAATAAAAATTCGCTTCTTTTCTGGGATCGAACCCTCGACCGCTTGATCAGTAGCGCGATGTTCTACCCCTGCACCAACTGTACTTTTTGTTTCGTTATTGCATGGTAGTTAAAGCAACATTCATGTCATTCCAACAGCGCTGTACAGCTCTTTTGCACAGCGTATTAAAATTCACGCATTTCGAGGAGTGATTTTAAAATATTAGCCCACTCCGGTTCAGGTTCACAGTTCAAATACACACTCTGTACTTGTTTTACAAGGTTGAAGAAATATATCCGCACTTCTTTTGCGTCGAGGTCAGCATGTCGAACAGCCATACGTGATCTCCAAATGCTGCACAAAGCTAACAGCATAATCAGGTCGTAAGGAACTTCATTAAGGAGGAACCTATGCTGTTCCTTTCGTCTTACCTTCCGTTCCTCCCTTCTCAGGGGGGCGTGTCCAACGCAAGGAGAAACAGTCACTTTTGCTACCTTTCTCCTCCTTTTTTTCTTAGAGTGTAGAAGCAAGGAAAAGAAATCATTGCTATCAAATCCAAAGGAAATCTCAGTTATAGCGAAGCAAAGAAAAGGTATTCCTTCATGTTGAAGGGATCGTACGCTGCCGTGGCACGCAGGGGTCTTGCGCCACGTTCAGAATCGAGGGCTACCCAGGTCTCACCTGAGGTTCTGGAGGCAGCCCTCAGGGCCCCACTACCCCAGCTAGGGCAGCAGTGCCCCCCTCCTCCTGGAGGAAGTGCACGGGCTGCTTCGCTGGTTCCAGACAGGCCGCCAACTGCCTTACCTGTCCGCACATCGCGGTCCTCTTCCGGGGAGAAGGGGCGAAACTCCCGCCCGACCTCCTCAGAGAGGACCTCCTCTTCGAAAGAGCGGCACAACCCTCGTGCCGCTCCCCCAGTACCCAAGGGGCCGGAGGGGGCAGAGTTGAAAGACACTCTGCCCAGCACCTCCGTTGCCTCTTCGGGTGGTCGTGGCCGGGGCATGCTGCCCCGTGCAACGAACCAGCCAAAACCTTTAGGTAAAGGCTCGCCACCAGAAATGGAGGCGATGAATGATACGTCTGAGTCACCCACTCTTGCATCCGACCAGAATGACATGGGGTGGCAGACTCCGAAGCCCAAAGGGAAAAAGCCATTGGTCCCTCCCAAATAACCATCATTTTAATTCTCTCAATTTTTTCATTGCCTCTCTCATTTTAATTTTACATTTCACCTTTTTAGATAAATGAAGAATTTGCATTTTATGCAGTGGAACTGTCGTGGTCTTTTACCTAATATTGATGACGTTAATTATTTTATGGATGGACCGCAACAAAGGAGTTTCTTGGCCTGTGGCGTTGCGTGCGACGATCCTTGAGTCCCACTAGAGCCAGTAAGCTCGTGCAAAGTGAAAAACATTCCAATTGAATATCGTTGCACCGCTCCTTTAATTGCCGTCGGCGTGCCTCAGCTTCTTCGTGTTTACCAGCGGCGCACCGGCGTACGCGGCCGATTTGACACACCGCGTTCGACTTTGGCTAGCAGACGGCGTTCGTAAAAAGGCGTCAGCTGTTTCTGGCTTCACGCGGCGGTACCGTGCGTGCTTCCATTTATTCGGCCTTTGTTGCCATGGTGACGGCGATGAAATCAGACGTCCTTTATGTTGTGGAAGAACGCAGCGGCCGCAGCGATACGAGGTGCGTGCTGAGGCCCCTGCCGCATGGTGTTCAATGGGTGGAACGAGTACAAAAATGGTTGGAACTAAGGACTTAACGCAGAAGGCGGCTTTTCTCCAGCGCCTCATACTTTGACGAGCCTTGCACGAAAAGCATAAGTTTTTAGACCGGAGTTTGAAGATAGTTTTTTTTACAACAACATTTGTCTAAACTATTAATGTGACGGGCGTCCTTCTTCCTTCTTGAGCTTGTATTTGTGTTTCTCTGCGCCGTTTCAGCCGGATTATGCATCTATCACAAGCAAGCATCTCATAGTAGTTCCTGCTTCCTCTCGATCCCCACAGTCGTTCTTGTTTCATATATGAGTTTTGCTTGGCATAAAAAGTGTTAATTATATTTTATATTTTGTTTTTGTTCCACAGAAGTATCACTTTGCTGAATGTGTCCAGAATAATCGGCGAGTAATCATAGTTGTTTTATAAACTTCTAGGCGCTATCAAAACAATTTTGTTTGTCCGTGTAATGTTTGTATAATATTGTCACAAATTAAAGACGATCGGCAGCACAGCATTCGGAAAAGAGCTAGGGCGAGACGAACTAGGCAAGGTAATTCTGGCATCCTGATCTTTTACGCTGTGCGTAAGCGTATACATGAATCGTCTAGATGAACGGAGAAGTGTATCTTCTCAATCATGCACGCGACATTACTCTCCCCTTTGAAAGCGCATTTCCCTGATGCAGCACAACACAAAAAGAAATAATGGTAAGCTAAGAAAAATACTTTGGAATACGTAAAGTCCTCAGTTCTACCGAGCGTAGAACATCTTGAGTCGAACAACGTGAACCACCTCGGGTCGTGGTCGGCGTCGTGATGATGTCTGCATTCCGTCGGGCACCACTTCGTAGTTCAGCTCCCCTTGGCGACGAAGTACTTTGAACGGTCCGAAGTGCCGTTTCAACAGTTTTTCACTGAGGCCGCGGCGACGAATGGGTGTCCAGACCCACACCCAGTCTCCGGGCTGGAAGTGAACAACCCGACGACGAAGGTTGTATCGGCCAGCGTCGATACGCTGCTGGTCTTGAATCCGGAGTCGGGCCAGCTGGTGGAATTCTTCGGCCCGTTGAGCATCCACCTGGGCGTCATTGCTCCAATCGTCAGCTGGCTTGTGAGGCAGCATCGAGCCTAGAATGGTCGTTACTTTCCGACCATGTACCAGCTGCAAAGGTGTAACTCCAGTGGTCTCTCGAACTGCCGTGTTGTAGGCAAAGGTGACGTAGGGTAGGTCCTCCTCCCACGGCTTGTGCTCTACGTCTACATACCGACGTAGAATGATCGGGAAAGGACTAATGCGAGACTGACTAGGCAAGGTGATTCTGGCCTTGCCTAGTCAGTAAGAGTAAGAGGTAAGTGTAGACGCGAATCTTCTAGATGAACGGAGAAGCGTATCTCCTTGATCATCTACGCGGCAATCTTGCGCCAATACTAGGCCGGTGGCAAAACCGCTGGACGCCAATACCTACCGGATATCGAGAGGGGATGCAAAACTGGACATTTGGCTGATATTGGAACCGTTGTCTTGCCGGCACGGGCACAACACTGCCAAGTATCACCGTGCGGCTTGGAAACGGAGATCATGACATCTGACCATCGTGTTTCAAACGATCATTTACTTTAATATTATTCTGGAACGCGCGAAATAGCTTTTTTTTGTGGCTTACCAGCGAAATGCCAACTTCGGCAAGCCTCTGGGTTTTATTTCGCAGTTTTGGCACGTATTTGGCACTCCACTGGATAGCCACAATAATTCCAAACTCTGGCACATCTGGAGTCCCGAAATTCAGCTTTACTTTTGCAGTTATGGCCAACGATACTAGATTACCTCAGTTGTGGAACTAATGCGGAAAGGGATACCCCCCCCCCCCCCTCTTCCCTCACTTTAGTCCGCCTCCCGTCGCTTGAAGCGCCATCTAGATTTTCGTTTCATAACTGTGTGCTCTATCCAGCACACTTTGAAAGTATCTAGGCGCTGTGCTTCGAAACGTACGTATTTCATAGAATACGCTGCAGTTAGCATAGCAGCCGTCCGGCGTGTCGAGCGACGGGAGGCGAGTCGTGGTGAGTGAAGGGAGATACTGCTCGTTCCGTAACTGAGCTAATCTAATAACCTTGGTTATGGCTCAAGTATGACACTTACTTTGGCACTCATGTGGCGGACTAGAGAAAATTTAAAACGTGGCAGGTCCGAAATCCACACATCAGGTTTTACTCTGGCAGTTATGACTCAAGTGTGGCACTTTTACTTTCTTGTGCCGTACCAGAGAGAGAGAGGGAAGAAAACTTTATTATTCTTCCGGGATCAGGCATTGGGGGTGGTGGAGGCCCAGAGGGCCGCCGCGACCGCCAGGGCCCGGGAGGTGGTCAGGACTTGGGCTGACTCCTCCGGGTCGCGCAACATCTGCTCCCAGAGGTGAGGGGAGGGAAGAGGGGGGTATGGGTCTGCGGGGCATTCGCAAAGGGAATGGTAGTGAGTGTCGAGTGCCCCGCAGGCAGGACAGGCGGGGGTGGTAAAGAGGTGTGGGTGAGTGTGTATTAGTTGTGTTTGGTGGGGGAAAGTGTGTGTTTGTAGTAGGCGCAGCATGTGTGCTGCCTCTTGAGAGAGGTGTGGGTGCGGGGGTGGGTATTGGCGGCAGAGGAGGCGGTAGTGCAGGGTAATATCCCTCTATTGCAGGAGGGAGGTAGGCTTGCCTGCTGGGGCATCGCGTGTAGGCACAGTTGAAATTGCGGCTCGGTCGATAAGTTCGCGAGCACGATCGTGCACCATCTCATGAGCGCCTACGCCTGTGTGGGCTGGTGTCCACAGCAGGGTCACGGTGTCGGATGGAGGGTTGTTGGTGAGAATTTGGAAGGCCATGGGGGAGATATTGCCGCGAATAAAGTTGCGGATGGCCTGCTGAGAGTCAGATAGGACGAATTGGGGGGTGGGGCTCTGGGCGAGCGCAAGGGCAATGGCCGCTTCCTCCGCCGTGGTTGTGTTTGTAGTGAGGATGGTAGCCGCCATGAGGTTTGGTGGTGAATGTTGGCCCAGAACAGTTACACAGTGTGCAGGTTTGTGAGGGTAGGGTGTGGCATCAGTGTATAGTGTGCTTGGTGATGGTGGGTATAGTTTGGCGTGGATGTTGGCTCGTGCTAGTCGCCGGGCTTTATGGAAAGTTGGGTGCATGTGGCGAGGGATTGGGTGGACTCGGATGCGGTTACGTATGTGCGGTGGAATGGGGAGTGGGGGATTGGGATGGTGGGGGGAAGTATGTTTATAGAGTTAAGAATATAGCGCCCTGTGGGCGAGGATGCGAGGCGGGTGAGTTGGGACATGTGGTGGGCGTCTAGGTGTTCGCGTATTGTGTTGTGTATGCCTAGGTCGAGCAGGTGGTGCGTTGGGGCGTGAGGGGGGAGTAGGAGAGCATGTCTATATGTCTTCCTGAGGAACGCATCAAGGGAGTCGAGTTGGGTGGATGTAAGGTTAAGATAGGGTAGCTGGTATAGGATACGGTTGAGTAGAAGACTGTGGACGAGTCGGAGGCGGTCCTGTTCCTTGATGCCGTGGTGTTTAGTGGCGATCCTTCTAATGAGGTGCGTGGTGTGGGTAACATATTTCTTTACGTATTGGAGGGTGGGTGCGGGTGATCTGTTGTGTGTGAGGGTGAAGCCTAAAAGTGGAATTTGTTGTGTGTGTGGTATTGGGTCAGAGTGTATAAAAAGTTCGATGGGGGGAGGTTTGGGGTGGTTTGTTGCGAGGGGGCGTAAATGTGAGGAGAGCGGATTTATGTGGGGAGCATTGGAGTTCCAAAAGTTCGATGTGATGTAGGACTTGGTTGAGGCCGTGTTGAAGTGTTGCTTCAATGTGTTGGTCGGAGCCAGAGTGGACCCAAAGGGCAATGTCAGCTGCATACAGTGTGCTGCGTAGCGTGGGGATAGTGAGGAGAGTGCGGGCAAGTGGGATTAGGGTGAGGTGAAAGAGCATGGGCGAGAGGACCGCTCCTTGTGGCGTTCCGCGGTCTGGCATGTAGAAAGAATCAGACTGGACATGGCCCAAACGGATGGTAGCGGTACGTTGTGCGAGCAAGTTATATATATAGTGGTAGAAGTGTAGGCCTAGGTTTTGGGATGAGATTGCCTGAAGGATGCTATGGTGTGAGATATTGTCAAAGGCTTTTGGAGGTTTAGTGAGAGTATAGAGGTGTGATCTCGTTGCGGGGGGTGTTGGTGGAAATCATGGTGATACTGTATAAGGGCGTCTTGCATAGATAAGTTGGGTCGAAAGCCGATCATATTGGGTGGGTAGGTTTGTGTGTGTTCAAGGTGCGCATTGACGCGATTCTGCAGGACGTGTTCGAGAAGTTGGCCGAGACAGGAGGTAAGTGAGATGGGGACGAAGGTTGTGTATGGAGTTTTTTTTTTCAGGTTTGGGGATGAGGGTGATGTTGGAGTGTTTCCAGGTGGAGGGAAGGGTGTGGTTAAGCCAATGTTGGTTGAAGAGTTGTACAAGGTATTCTAGGACCTCCTCATTGAGGTGACGTAAGAGTGTGTTTGTGATGTTGTCATGTCCTGGTGTGGTGTTGCGTTTGAGGGCTTGCACCCCCGCTTGTAGTTCTGCAAAGGTGATGGGGGCGTCGAGCTCTGGGTTGGGGTTGCCGGTGTATTGTGGAGGACCAACACGGTGTGATGAGGGAGGTGGGATGTATATGGAGCGGAGCGTGTCGCATAGGGCGGTGGGTGAGAGTTGAGTGCCCGCTATAACTTGTGTGGTTTGGTGGCGAGATTGGGTCTTAATAGTGCGCGGGTCGAGTAGGGCACGGAGGATGTGTCAAACCTTCTTAGTGGAGAGCTGGCCTCGCATTTTGTCGCAAATATTGTTCCAGTTGTTCCTGGCTAATGTGAATGCGTGCGTCTCGATCCTAGTGCGGAGAGATTTGTAGTTTGAGGCGAAGGTTGCGTCGGTGTCTATGTTTCCGCCAGCGCTGCTCTAGGCTGGTGTAGGCCTCCCAGAGGTTACGGAGGTGGGTATCTACATATTCCGCTGAGGGAGGAGGGTCGATAGTTTTGGTTGCAATCTGTTTAGCGGAGAGAAGGTGGGTCGTCCATTGTTCTAGGTCGGAGTCACAGGTGGTGGTGGGTGGGAGTGGGCATTCGGTACGGAAAAGATCCCAATCTGTCTGTGTTGGTGGTGGAAATTGGGGGGTTGTGGAGATGCCTTTAAGGGTAAGACACGTGCTGGTGATGTAGTGATCGCTGCCAAGTGTGTGTGGCTGTTGTGGAGGTGTGAAGGGTGAGTCGTCCGGTGCTAAAGGTGAGGTCAGGGAGTGGTATCGCGCTGGGCACTGTTGCCAATGCGTGTAGGGAAGGAAGGGTCGGCGTGGAGGGTGAGGTGCAGGGAGTGGGTACGTTCAGAGAGTAGGCGGCCTTTGTGAGTGGTATAAGAGTAGCCCCACTCTATGTTAGGGGCGTTGAAGTCACCTACAATTAGGAGAGGGTCGCGTTTAGTGAAAGCAAGTGCCTGCTGAAAGACGTATTTGAAGGATATGTGTTTGGATTTGGGAAGGTGGAGGGGATTTGGGAAGGTGGAGTGTGGTGAGTATATGTGGGATCGGTGAGGCGAAAGTTTGGTGCTGGGTGGCAATATTGCGATGTACAAGGGTGGCTATCTGGGGGAAATCCAGTGGGGAGTGAGATGCATAGTCTTTGAGCTTGGGTGAGTGGTATGTTTCCTGTAGTGTTATGAGCATGGGGGGGTTGGGTATGCATGCAATGTGTGCTTGTAGGTTGGCTCTTTTAGTTCGAAACCCGCGGCAGTTCCATTGCCGTACCAGAGAAAAGCCAAATTTTGGCACGTCCGGAATCCCCAAATTAGGCTTTCTTTTCGTAGTTCTGCGTCAAGTATGGCACTTAATTTGGCACTGCTGTGGCGGACCAGATAAAAGTCGAACTTTGGCCTGCCCTAGGATCGCTCAACTAGGGCTATAGTTATGCAACTTGCTTTCGCACTGACAAGTGCCATGGAGTAAAACCTAATTGGTCCAAAGGTAGGCCCTTAAATTTGTCTCACGTTTGCCCAAGTTGGGCATTTCTCTGGCGCGGTACGTCGGTCTTAGCACAGTGAATCCTACCCCAAGCAGCACACCATTGTTGGACCGACATGGGCCCGCCACTAGCAAACATTTGCTTCCACTATTGGCCTAACGTTGGTTTTACCGAAAGCGCTACCCGATCCAATGTTAGACCATTCACTAATGCCAATGTTGAACCACGATTCGACCAACATTTAAACCAATATTGGACTGTCATTCATGCCATCGTAGGGCCGCCTTTTAACCAACATGTAAGCCAACGTTGGGCCACAATCTAACCAACACCTAAGCCATCATTGGACCGGTTGTGGGTCTTACAACCAATATTGGCATCCAAGTTTAATCATTGGCTTATCCAATATTTGCTACCAACCTTATGCTCTGGGTATTTCAATTTCGACATGCGATTTTATGCGCGGGCTGCACTATTTTCGGCAGCCATTTTAGCGGGCATGCAGCTTTCTTTTCAAATGCATTTATAGGGTTTAGTAAAACACTATATATATATATATATATATATATATATATATATATATATATATATATATATATATATACGTCTGAAAATAAAGCTGCACTAGGCGAGCCACATTTACTGTGGAAAATCTGAAGTCAATATTATATGCAAGTAAATATAAAAGTATGCAATGCAATGTGTACCGTCAATATATTTTATTAGGAATTTCGATTGAAGAAAAATTGAAACAACAATGACGTGCCAGATTCCATCACTGCAAGCTGTGAACCGGGCAGGAACTTGATGGGATTCCACGCAGGGGCCTGGCCACAGGGTTTTGAAAGAGACAGAAGCGGGGGCCTGAATTCAGGTGAAGGGTTTCCGAGGCCAAATCTCTACCAGTTTCGACTAGGCCCCCTCATACCACTGTAATTTGAAATATTCCTTTACCTCTTTCCTTCAGTCACTCTCAGTTCTCTCTTACGCTTGTCAATAATAAATAATAATAATATTAATAATAATAATAATAGTTTTATTTCTCATCAATGATGAAGGGGAGGCTAGAAAAAAAAGCTACAAAGGAACAGCTTGTCGGGTCTCCGGCCCCCTACAGTGGCAAAACCAGACGGCAGCAAGAACAGCAAATAAGTTATAAAACAGGGAAGGGAAACAAAGAATGAAATACAGTGGCTCGACAGTCATTCATAATTACATTTTTAGCATGGACAGTACAAATTTCACATTTATTTAGCTAAAGTCCTAATCATTACTTGTGAGGCTGTTGAGTAAAAACAGGTAGGGTGTGTTTGAGCATTTGTTTACCATAATTTGTTCTGTGAGGGATCATCTTCCAATACTCAGTGTGACGAGTGGGATACGCCTGAATATTTTTGGTCAGTGCTGAAAGTTCAGCTAGAAAGCGAGAATTCCTTTTTCCTTCGTTTTTAAAACTAACGCTCAACCTGTAATTATATAAATTATGTGCAGTAATAATTGCAAAGCGCGGAAACAAGTCGGCAGTATGATAGTCATACGGAGCGTTACATATAATTCTGATTATTTTCTTTTGAAGTAGACATATCTTGCCTAAATTTGTTGACGTGGTCGTGCCCCATACGAGGTGACAATAACTTAAGTAGGAGTAGAAAAGGGAGTTGTATATAAGTAGTCGTACTGAAATTGGCAAGACAGAGCGATTACGATTGACCAACCCGACGATACAAGATAACTTACTGATAACGTGATTTACGTGGCAGTCCCACAACATGTTTTCAGAAAAAATAACGCCGAGTGATTTAAAAGAACACACAATGTCAATAGGTAACGCATTTAAGATAAGGCTAGTATTGTACGAGACTTGCTTATATTTAGGACGAAATATAACGGCTTTCGTTTTGCTTGTGTTAATTTTCAGCGAGTTGTCATTTGCCCATGAATTTAATTTTGATAATGTTTTATTGCAAGAGTGATAAGTAAGTTTGGCTTGTTGGCAGAAAAAAAAAAACTTGTATGGTCGGCCTACATAACAAGTTTTGCTTTTTTATCTATGTTAACTATATCATTCACATATTTGTTGAATAGGAGTGGACCTAATATACTACTTTGGGGAACACCGGAAATAATTGGTTTGACCAAAGAAGAAAAATCACTTAAATTCACATAATGGCGTCTATGTTTTAAGTATGAACTGAAACGTGTAAGCGCACGACCGCGAAAACCATAACGTTCAAGTTTTTGTAGTAGGATACTATGGTTTAAACAATCGAAAGCTTTGGTGAAATTTATAAATACTCCTAAAACTAGCTTTCCTATTCTCAAAGTTTTCCAAAATAAATTCTTTCTGCACTAAAAGTGCGGCTTCAGTGGAAAGATGTTTTCTAAAGCCGAATTGTGCGGCGTTTAGCAGACCATGCCTATCAGAAAATGAACTTAATCGGTTATGCAATCTTTTTTCGAAAACCTTAGAAAAGACAGGTAAAATAGAAATATGACAATAATTGCCTATGTCTTTTGTTACGTCTTTTTTATGTATCACTGATACTTTGGCTAATTGGATTTTTTTGAGGAATACACCTGTCTCGATAGCAAGATAAAAAATATGTGTTAGTGGTGGAGCGAGAAGATCTATGACTTATTTAACCGGTCGGATCTGAATAGTGTCAGCGTCAGTAGAACTACAGCTTTTTAATAGCATTGTTAGAGATATAACTTCCGGGGGAACAACCGGCTCAAGGAATATAGTACTTACGTTGCTTTCATCAATATATCTACATGGATTGCGCGGCCGACAGCAATATTGCCTTGGTTAACCAAAAAAAAATCATTAAACGCGTTTGCTAAAGGAGTGCCAGTCAAAGTTACGCCATCTATAATCAGCTTCTCAATAGCGTTCTGCGAGCGGTTTCGGTGGAGCACCAAGTTTAGGTTTCTACACATTACTTCTGAACGCCCTTCAGATGCTTGAAACAGGGCGAAGTAATAGTGCGCCTTTGCGGTTCGCTGTTCTTTTGTTAGGCTATTTCGATAGATTTTAAACATCTTAAGCTTTTCAGGCTCTCTCTTTTTAAAAAAAAAAACGGTTATATAATGCATTATTTTCCTTAATTTTACACGACGATTCCGGTGTTACCCATGGTTTGCGAGCACCTTTTGGCACTTTCAAAGGTTTTGATGGAAAATGACTATTATATAGTGCACAAAAGAGCTCCAGGAACTTATCGAAAGCCTGATCAGCGCTGTCTTTTCTAAATATATCATTCCAATCAGTACATGCAATACATTGTCGAAAGTTGTCTAGTTTATCTTTCGTTATATTTTGAAAATATAGTTTAGATTTCTTAGCGTTTTTCGAGGAAAACATTTCTACACACAGGAATATTGGAAGATGATCGCTTAATTCATAGCTTATGACACCAATGTGAAACTTATAAGTATGACAGTTGGTTATGAACAGATCAATGGCTGTTTAAGAAAGCAGTGTTATTCGTGTTAGTATGCAGAGGGCAAGTTCGTCTGCTTCTTGCGTGTAGCGTTGACGCCAGAACGCCGAGCCCTGATTGGCTGATCGCGACCCCCCTATCTGAGCGTCGTCTGCTCGCAACGTCGTCTGCGTCTGTCTTACCTTTCCTGCGACTTTCGGAAGTGCAGAGGCCAGATTCACAAATCCATCTTACACCAAAAGAGTGCGTAAGACAAAACCTGAGAACAAATTCGTATTCACGAAACGAAATTATCGTAAGTTTTGCTCAGGTTACGACGGAATCCTACGACGACCAACTCAGCATGGCCGACAGCGTCGCTCAGTTACTTGGTCGCGACGATCAACGGACGTTTATTTTTGTACGTGCTCTTCTCACGCGTCCCGACTGCAAGCAGCAAGAAAAAAAGTAAAAAGTACTTGAAATAAATCACGATGAACAAGAACGCTGGATCCACAGACACCCGGGAAATGCTCCAACGGCCACGATTCCACCGACCCCGAGTAAGCGAGCTCGGCAGATAGGCATAGCAGGCACAGCGGTGCTCCGACGGTCGTTGGCCAAGACCGTCTGCCCACGACCGGCTGGCGTGCTGAATGGAATATGCCCGCGCGACCCTTGTGAACCCTTCAATCTCTTCCTCTTGTCATCTCCTTGTTTTTCGAGGCAGCGGTGACTCTCGCCGGTGAAAAAGCGGTGAATCTCCGACAGACGCAGGAAAGGTAAAGCAGCCACCGCTTTCACTAGCAGACGTAAAGCAGACGATTTTAACTGCGCCGACCCGCCGACGCCGTTAAAGAGTGAGGAGTCACGCCGTACACGAAGGAGGAAAAAAGTATTTGGGAGGGAACTTGCGGACACTAACACGCTCACTCTCGGTTCTTAGCAAACAAACCTCGGCGCCTCGGGACACCTCGCCAGTGAGTCCTTTGACTTCTCTCCTTGATGCGCGTCTGCTAGTTGTTAAAAACAACGTACCGCTCGATTTATTTCGTCTGCCCTCTATGAAAGGCGAAGTCGAGCTCGCTCGTAAAGACCTGCACTTCCGAAAGTCGCAGGAAAGGTAAGACAGACGCAGACGACGTTGCGAGCAGACGACATTGCAAAGGAGCAGACGACGCTCAGGTAGGGGGGTCGCCACTGATCTCAATGACAATTGCTGGATCGCGTTTGACCAGCTCTGCCTATGGACCGGAATGCGGCCACGGTCGGCCATCTTTAGGTAGAGTTATATCATCTCTAGCCATCATAGTAATATGGCGGAGAGCGCAATGGCGGCAGGCTGCCATAAAATAGCCGTAGATCTAGTACACTGTACCGTGGGTGATATTTCGTGTTGATTGAAGTTGTTCGACGAAGCAGATTCTTGAAACCCGGCGTGAACGGTAGCCTCGTCTTTGAGGACCCGGCGAAAGTTCCACGAAAGCTCAGCACCGGGGGAAAGCAGCGCAGCTCGCATCGAAAGCAGACTACGTACCGGCGTCTGCTTTCGATGCTTCTTTTGATGCGACTTTCGATGCGTGCTGTGCTGCTTTTCCCCGGTGCTGCGCGATTTCGTGAAACTTTCACCGGGTCCTCAAACACCGGGCTACCGTTGACGCCGGGTTTTTAAAACATGTTTCGTCAAACAATTTCAATCAATCACGGAATATCACTCACGCTATTTTGAAGCAGCCTGCCACCACAACTGCCAAAGCGCCGTCTGCCATGGATGGATGATGGTGGCTGCCAAGTGGCTTCAGCAGCTGTATCTTGGCTAGAGGTGATATAACTCTACCTAAAGATGGCCGCCAGTGACCGGATTCGCGGAGCGGGCAAACGCGATCCAGCAATTCTCACTGAGATCAGTGGGGGGTCGCGATCAGCCAATCAGGGCTCGGCGTTCTGACGTCACCGCTACTTCCTTTCTCATGCGCAGAAAACGAAAATGAGCCCAATAGCGAGGCGTATTGAAAATGCATTAATGCAGCCATTAGAATTAATTATCGTGAGCATTTCTCTTTTCATAACAGTGTCTGCAAGCATGTCAATATTGAAATCACCGCCGCAAATAACACTGTAGTTGTGGTCGTTTATAAACATGAGAAAACAATCAAGAAATTAAAAAAATGTCGGAACATTGCCGTCAGGAGGCGATAATACACTACAAATGCATTTTGGTTACAGTGCACGCACAATACGAGGGGCGTTCATAAAGTTCCTATTATCGGCACAAAAAATTTAGAAAAACGAAACAAAACAGGCATCTACATGAGCGCGCGTCCCTCTAGTTTCCGGGCAGTATAAACATCGCATGCTATAGTATCTCGGAACGCCGCAAAGGAGTCGAAACAAAAACGGCACCGCCCGTCGGTGCCAAGCACATGCAGTGATCCGTTTTTTTTTTCATTTGAAGAGAAGCAATGCCAAGGATACTCATTCCGATCTGGGAGCGTTGTTCGGGGATAACGCCCCAGTTTATGACACTTTGGTTAAATGGTGGAGACGCTTCCAGTGTGGCCAAATAAGAGGAAAGCATTTCAAGGACGGCGACCAAGTGATTGCTGAAGTGGAGCGATTCCTGAATACTCAAAATGAGGAGTTCTATAACAATGGCCTCCGGCATGTGGTGCATCGCTGGAAAAAGTGGGTAACTTTTGGTGGCGCACAAGTAGAGAAAGTCTCAACTCCTACTCGAGTTTGATTGCTAAATCTCTATTCCTTCGTGACAATAATACAAACTTTATGAACGCCCCTCGTACCTCGTAATCTTTCGTAACAGCACAATAATCGATTAGGAATTCGCTATTCATATCTCTCCTAGATAGTAAAGCCACCCCTCCACCACGCCTAGAGGTACGATTTAGAAAGTGGGTGTTGTAGGCGGGCAAACAAAGCACATTATCGTTATCTGAATACCATGTCTCAGTTAGCATGACAATGTCAAACAAAAAACCAAACTGGTCGAGTAGCAATTCAATATCTGGCGCCTTATTTCTTGCCGATTGTGCGTTCACATGTAAACATTTTAAGGACCGTTCATGGTCAACATAGAATTTTAGTTCTTGGGGGGCTATAAAACACCGATCAGCCATTTAGTAACATGAAGTTTGCAAAAGATAGGTACAAAGTAAAACAAGAAAAGACTCAAGCAATCTTAATCAGGTCATCTTCGCAACTGATAACAACTGCTCGTTCGTCATCAGCTTTTCTTACAAGTACGCTTCCGTTCTTATGCCAGACATACTTGTACTCAGCTGTCTCTCTCCATTCTTTTGCTGCCGATAGCAGCTCCCGGTTACGTTTCGTCATGTTTTCTTGTATATATATACATTGGGTTTCACACCCCTCAGCTTTTTTTTTCTGTTCAAGCCATAGCTCCCTGGTGCTTTGTCTGGCGAGGCGAATTATAAGGCCCGGAACTCTGTCTGCTTTTGAGGGGAGTCTGTGTATATCGTTTATTTCGCTTTCATTAAGAGGTGGGATCTCTAGCCGGGTCGCGAGCTCATTCAGTTTGCAGAGCAGATCTTCATTCGCAGTTTGAGCAATTCCGTGAATCTCAAGGTTCAGTTTTCTGCTACGCCATTCGAGGTCGTGAACTGCTGACTGCAGATCTTGTTTGCGTTCTAGGTGTTCCACATGTTCTAGCCGTTTGTGTAGGTCAGCTATTTTGTTGTCGTGTTCGTTTACTTTTCAAAATATCATCATATTGGGCCGCTATCACCTGTTGGGATTTTTCGATGCTATCCACCGTTTCTTTAAGTGCCATGAGGCTGGCCAGTTTTTCGTTTATGCCCGCGAGGATGACTGCAATGTAGTGCTCCTTTTTTGTTTCACTTTCTGACTGCCCTGCTTTTTGCAGTCGCGGCATTTCATGACCCCTTAAAGTTGTCGTTCTTAGACTTAAAAGCCTTTAACAAATATGCCCGAGCAATCCCCCAGGTGATATTGGCATTTGCATTCGGAGCAAGACATAATGCAGCCATCATCAGGACGTGCATCATTACATAGCGCGCAAGACACGTCGTCATTGCTAGACATGAAAGACACAGTATGGCAGCAGCGACAGCGGGAAAGTTTGAAGCCACAGCTGGCTTAAAGAAGGAGTGACCAACCTGTAAACAATACGGGCGATAGTTTAGGCGATGTGCTTAATCGGGCTGCCGCCGCTGCCAATGTGGTCACGAACACTGCGGGTCTTCGTTTGTAGGCGTACGTGGATGGTAGGTATCGTTGCAGTCGCTGGGGACGTTTTCGAAGCCAAGGCACGTGGTGGTGATGAGGCGTTTTGCAGCCAAAGCACGGGGTAGTGACGTCACGCTGTTATGGCTTGGTGATCCTTGGTTGTATGACGCCGCAAGATCTGTAAACAGCACGGGCGATAGTTTAGGCCATGTGCTTGATCGCGCTGCCGCCGCTGCCAATGTGGTCACGAACACTGCGAGTCTTCTTTCGTAGGCGTACGTGGATGGTAGGTGTCGTTGCAGTCGCTGGGGGCGTTTTCGAAGCCAAGGCACGTGGTGGTGATGACTCGTCTTGCAGCCAAAGCACGGGGTCGTGACGTCACGCAGTTATGGCTTGGTGATCCTTGGTTGTATTGTCACGAATGACAAGTGATGAGGCGGCGAATGACTGGGTAAACTGAACGTTTAATGGGGCGAACTTGTGCCCATAAACAAAAGGAAAAAAAAAAGAAAGATAACAACAGAGCGTCGCGGGCGTCGAAGGCGGCGAAGCAGCGAGATCGAACGCTGAGGCGAAACTGACTCGACAAGGTCGCGGGCGGCCTCTTATCTAGAGTGAGTCACTATCTCGAAGATTCGGCGGAGAAGGTTCGAGCATTCCGCGCTCGGGGCGAGAATGAACAAGCACTTTCTAGAACAACAAAAAGCAGGAATAAATGATAGAAGTTACGTCCGGAACAAGAATAAACGAGAACTTTCTAGAGGTCCGTGGCCGAGCGTTGCTTTCTCGGCCCTGCGCGCGGCATTATTTATCCCCCCTTTAAAAGTGCATCGTCCCGATGCAACACAAAACACAAAGCCACTACAAAAGGATAGCAGAATCGCTAGCCACAGTTAACAGTTTGACGTGAGTTCAAAGTTCTATCGTTCGTAATACGGCTTGAGCCGCACGACGTGGACTAGTTAGGGTCGTGGTTGGCGTCGTCTTGATGGTCTAGTTCCGTCGGGAAGCACTTCGTAGTTTAAGTCCCCGAGACGGCGAAGAACCTTGTAGGGTCCAAAGTAGCGCATGAGAAGCTTCTCGCTGAGACCGCGGCGCCGTATCGGTATCCATACCCACACTCTGTCTCCGGGCTGGAAGTGGACGGCGCGGCGACGAAGATTGTACCGGCGAGCGTCGACACGCTGTTGATCGTGGATTCGAAGGCGGGCTAGTTGGCGTGCTTCTTCTGCTCTCTTGCTGACCACATGGGCATCGTCGCATCCGTCATCCACAGGCTCATGGGGCAGCATCGCGTCCAGCATGGTCGTCACTTTTCTTCCATGCACCAGCTCGAATGGTGTAAACCCGGTTGTTTCTTGAGCTGCGGGGTTGTAGGCGAACGCAATGTATGGTAATACCTCGTCCCACGTCTTGTGCTCTACGTCGACGTACATGGAGATTATGTCGGCGATCGTCTTGTTGAGCCGCTCCGTTAGCCCGTTGGTCTGCGGATGGTACGTGGTGGTCCGACGATGGCTGGTGTGGTTTAGCCGAAGAACTTCTTGAGTCAGCTGTGCCATGAAAGATGACCCGCGATCTGTGATCAGCACTTCAGGTGCGCCGTGTCGAAGGAGAATAGACTCGACGAAAAACTTGGCGACTTCTACTGCTGTTCCCGATTGCAGGGCTTTCGTCTCGGCGTATCGTGTAAGATAATCGGTCGCGACGATAATCCACCGATTTCCTTGCGTCGATGTTGGGAACGGCCCAAGTAAATCCATTCCGACCTGCTGGAAGGGCGTAGTCGGGGCAGGAATCGGCTGCAGGAGTCCTGCTGGCTTCGTCGGAGGCCTCTTACGTCGTTGGCACTCATGGCACGACCGTGTGTACAGGTGGACTGTTTTCGGGAGTCTCGGCCAGTAGTACTTGTCACGAATCCGGGCGAGCGCCCTGCTGTAGCCAAGGTGTCCAGTCGTCGGGTCGTCATGGCATGCTTGAAAGATTTCTTCTCGCAGGCTGGCCGGAACAACCAGCAGCCACGCAGGGTTGCTCGTTCCGAAGTTCTTCTTGAAGAGCACGCCTCGCCGCAGAACGAAGCTTGACAAGTCTCGGGCCAAGACTCGCGGAACTGAACTTCCTTGACCTTCGAGGTGGTCGATCACGGCGCGAAGTTCGGGGTCGTCTCGTTGAAGTGCTCCCATGTCGGTGTCTGTAATTGCTCCGAGAAAACGGGCGTCATCGTCGTCGTCGGTGCTGTTGGGAGGAGATTTGACGGGGGCCCTAGACAAACAATCGTCTTCTTTATGCTTGCGGTCAGACTTGTGCACAATGGTCACGTCGAATTCTTGCAGTCGAAGGCTCCAGCGAGCGAGGCGTCCTGACGGGTCCTTGAGGCTGGCGAGCCAACAGAGAGCGTGGTGGTCCGTGGCAACGCGGAACGGGATCCCGTACAGGTACGGGCGGAACTTGGTTAACGCCCAGACGACAGCGAGACATTCCTTGTCGGTTGTTGAGTAATGTTTCTCTGCCTTGGACAGTGCCCGGCTTGCGTAAGCGATCACCCTCTCTGCTCCGTCTTGTCTTTGGACGAGCACCGCACCTAGCCCGGCGTTGCTGGCGTCTGTGTGGACTTCCGTTTCCGCTGATGGATTGAAGTGTCCGAGGATAGGGGGCGACTGGAGTCTTTCCTTCAGTTCGTTGAACGCTTGTTCTTGCTACTCCCCCCACTGGAAGTTCACGTCGTCCTTTGTCAGATGCGTGAGCGATGCAGAAATCTTGGCAAAATCCCGAACGAAACGTCTGTAGTATGCGCATAGCCCAAAAAATCTTCGTACGGCTTTCTTGTCTGATGGCTTCAGAAATTCGGCGACAGCGGATGTCTTTGCAGGGTCAGGACTTACACCTTGAGCACTCACGACATGGCCCAGGAATTTGAGCTCGCCGTAAGCGAAATGACATTTTGACGGCTTCAGTGTCAGTCCGGCATTCTGGATAGCCTGCAGCACGGCTCGCAAACGTCTCAGGTGCTCGTCAAAGTCGCTGGCGAATACCACGACGTCGTCGAGATAGACGAGACATCTTTGCCATTTCAAGCCGGTTAGAACGGTGTCCATTACGCGCTGGAACGTCGCCGGTGCTGTGCATAGTCCGAAGGGCATCACTTTAAATTCGTACAGCCCGTCCGGCGTGACGAAGGCAGTCTTTTCACGATCTCGTTCGTCGACCTCGATCGGCCAGTACCCACTCTTCAGGTACATCGACGAAAAGTATCGGGCGTGGTGCAGCCGGTCCAGGGTGTCGTCGACGCGTGGCAGCGGGTAGACGTTCTTTTTTGTGACGGCGTTCAGTCGGCGATAGTCCACGCAGAACCGAAGAGTCCCGTCTTTCTTTTTCACCAGGACTACCAGTGAAGCCCACGGACTGCTTGAGGGCTGGACAATTTCGTCATCGAGCATTTCTTGGACATGCTTCTGGATGACTTCTCTCTCTTTCACAGAGAGAGAAGTTGTT